>JANHGL010016717.1:0-48891 GCA_024611195.1 Ceyx melanurus
TAATTGATTTATAATATATATATAATAGATATAATATATATAATTTATAATCATTATATTATGACATATTGTCATAGGCTATATTTTGTTCTCCTTAAGCATGCATATATGACAAATACTAATTTGTGAATAATCAGTTTTACTACTACTTTCAATTTATTCTTCATTATTGATACTACTGGGATATATGGTGTGCTAATTTATAACAACATACCTATTATTTTCTCATTACCTTTCTCTTCCAATGCATCTGAAGCTGACTGCCAACCTTCATAGAAGCCTTTTAAATAGTTCTGCATTTCCTGGGAAGTTGGTAGGGCTGAAGCTTACAGAAACTTACAGCTTCTTCAAACAGGAATAGTGTAACTGTTATTTTGAAATCCAGTTGTGCTGTCTGCCTTGTTTTGCTCTCACAGTAGAAGACCCTAACCCTCTATGGGGATCCTCTTCAAAGAAAGTGGAACATGAACCACACAAAAAAATTGTAGCCTTCATTGAATTATTAAAATAGTCTGCTGATCTCTGGCAACAGAGAATGAACAATTTTCATTCCTACTCCATGTTTTATCTTTCCAAGCTTTCTGTTACTTACTGCTAAATCTAAAGCTGACAAAATTTAATATAGCTTCTGAAAAGACTCCTGAGCACTGTTATAGTTGTATTGAGTTCTTTGATTGCTTTGAAGATGCTATAAAAGGAGAAACAGGGATAATATTTGAAAAATTACTGAAACAAAGTCAAAGGTGGCAATTTGAAATGAGAGTGTCCTTGACTCTTTTCTAAACTGCTTTCAGTGTTTCCACCTTCCCTCTAGAGTTTCCCACTGTGCAGTAGATATGCTTTTCTTTAGGATAAATAAATAGCCTCCATTTTATTTAATAGGTTTTTTTTCCATGTGTTAGTGGTAGAATTCATTTGCACTACATAGCAAATGAACTGCAGAGCAAGAGCTGTAGAAAACACCCTGCCCATGGACTACCTACTTCTGGAAGTCCAGCTCTGTTTAATATTAGACAAATGCCAAGCTTATAATTAGGAATGTACTTCTGGAGGGGAACTCCTGGGTCACTGGAAGTGTTACAAATAGACAACCAGATCACGTAAACCTCTCCAACAGCTGATTGAGCTCTGAATCTGCCTTTTCTTTGTAGCTTTTATTCCTGCTAGGAGGCTATACCAGGGCCTTGCTGCTTTCACGGCTGGAGAGATGATGGTCTCTCCTAGCTGCCCTTTTGAAATTTATTATATTCTTTTGAAATTTACTGCTAGCTCATGCAGCTTGTTCTTGTGCTAGTATTTTCTTCTTTATATTTGTGCTAGGCACAAATACAGGCTGGGCACAGAGTGGGTTGAGAGTAGCCTTGAAGAGAAGGATTTGGGGGTGTTGATAGATGAGAAGCTCAACGTGAGCCAGCAGTGCTCATGCAGCCCCGAAGGCCAACTGCATCCTGGGATGTATCAAGAGAAGCATAGCCAGAAGGTAAAGAGAGGTGATTCTCCCCCTTTACTCTGCTCTGGTGAGACCCCCACCTCATATACTGCGCCCAGTTCTGGTGTCCCCACCATAAAAGGGACATAGACCTGTTGGAGTGTGTTCAGAGGAGGGCCACAAGGATGATCCAGGGGCTGGAGCACCTCTGCTATGAGGACAGGCTGCAAGAGCTGGGATTGTTCAGTCTTGAAAAGAGAAGACTTTGGGGGGACCTAATAGCTGCCTTCCAATACCTGAAGGGAACCTACAGAAAGGTTGGTGAGGGACTTTTTACAAGAGCATTGACTGATAGGACAAGGGGAAATCACTTTAAGTTGAAGGAGAATACATTTAGATTAGATCTTAGGAAGAAATTCTTCAGTATGAGGGTGGCAAGACAAGAGGCTGAAGACCTCCTCTATGCCTTCCAACTTGCAGTAGGCTGGGTTACCTCCAAGCCCCCAAAAGAAGTGTCTTCTCAAGTTGCAGGTCCACTTCACAGAATTAATTGTCAGGTCTTGCAAAGGTCATTCAGCCAGAGGACAGCAAAGAGGGAAGAAACATAATGTGGTTAAATAGAGCATTATTAGTATGACCACAATTGTACAGTATTGAATTGAAGTATTGAAATACTTCACAGGTTTACTGAGAGTGCAACATTCAAAATTAAACAAGTAATTGTTAATGCTGATAAGAGACATCTGATTCAATCTGCCAGGACACTGGTATAATACTTAGTAGGATGTGGCATCAGAGAGGAATTGTTAAATCAGAAACTAGATATTAATATATAAGATTCAAATTAGGATAACTACTGGCTAAAGGAGAGATTACAGGGAAATTTGAAGCCTGGAGATAAAAAATAATTAATATGCAGTTTCTCAGTCCCCATGTTTTTGAAGGACGGCTTTCAATGGTTTATAGATATTTTTGAGAGCATTCTTCAGCATTCTGTTGAAAAGGATAGAGAGTAGGAAAGCATAATAAACAGGATTTTTTTTCTAGTATCAAATGTTGCCCCAAATCCTCAAACTCTTAAACAATTTGGGGGGGGGGGGGGGCGGGGGGAAAAGATGTTTTTCTTTTTAATCAACTTTACTTCCTTGGTAGATTTGTTACTATTTATATTGTGTTTCACCACACTTCCAAGGCAGCTGAATCCTGAATTTTAATATACAAACAGCTAAGAAAAGAATTAAAATAAAGGGCATGACTTTTTATTGTATCTTGGCTAAAGCAAACTTGATGGGGTAGTCATTGTGGGGATGGAGAGAACAGGAGGAAGAAAGGACAGTCCTAGGGCTACCTGGTCAAGTTTGGGTACAAAAGATTTTAATAGGTTGTGATCTGTCCTGCTCCAGTTTGGGACTTTGAAAACTTTATTAAATGATGTTTTCCCGGGATAAGAAAACTTCCTGCTCAGCTCCAATTAGCTTATTTGCAACCCTATCCAAACCTCATAATTAGCAGCAAATTCATTTGAGGTGACACTCCTTGTTTATTATGCATATTGCTTAAGAACATGTGCTGGTTTTAGCTGAAGTAAATTTTCTTCACAGAGGCTGATATGGGGCTACATTTTGGATTTGTGCTGGAAATGGTGTTGGTAACACAGGGATTCTTTAGCTATTACTGAGCAGCATGTCCACAGGGTCAAGGTGTTTTCTGCTCCTCACATTACCTCACAAGTGAGCAGACTGAGGGTGCACAAGATACTGGGAGGGGACGTAGAGCTGGTACAGCTGACCCCAGCTGACCAAAGGGATATCCTATACCATAAGATGTCATGCTCAGGAATAAAAGTAGAGGAAAGGTTGCCCAGGGGGCTGCTGCTTGGGCACTGGCTGGCATCAAGTGATTGGTGGTGAACAAATGTTTTCATTGATTTCACTTGTCTCTCTTGGGATTTATTTCTCTCTCTTATTTTCCTTTTCATTACATGTTAGGTGTTGGAAGGGACATGTAAAGATCATCTAGTCCAACCCCCCTGCCAGAACAGGATCTCCTAGAGAAGATCACACAGGAACAAGGCTAGGTGGCTTTTGAAAGTTGACAGAGACAGCCCCACCTCTCTGGGCAGCCTGTTCCTGACCTCTTTTATCCACAAAGTGAAGAAGTATGTTGAGGTTGAACCTCCTGTTTTCCTGTTTATGGCCATTGCCCCTAGACCTGTCACTTCTCACCAAGAAGAGCCTGGCCCCATCTTCTTGACACCCACTCTTCAGATATTTCTAAACATTGATGAGATCCCTCCTCAACCTCCTTTTTCACAAGCTAAAAGTATGTAGGGAAAAAGAAGAAATCCCAACCCAAAGCATTTGGGAATGATCAGGGGAAGGTTTTTTCAGTACTTTGTGAAAATTTATGCACCACACCCACATATATATCAAAACCACATTTCAGCAAAGGCATTGTTTCTACAAAAGGGTAGATATTATCATACATAAATAAACATTCAGTCTAATACCCACTGAAATGGGCTTTTAAGCTGAGTAAGCCTGAAATGATACAAAAATGTCATGGTGCTGTGTACCCAGGAGTGGCAATAGCAGGGTGGAAGAGCAGAACCTGGCAGCTTGGGCCTGTCCTACTGCTTCAGCTGGGAGTGGGGCAGCTCTGGCACTGGGCACCTCTCTGGGGACAGACTGAAGCCAGGCTGGGATGGGGGGTGAGCCTGGCTGAGCAGGACCCATAGCAGAGCAGGGCTGTGGGGAGCTGAAGATCAGTCCCTCCATGACATCACTGGGTCATGGGTTGATGGCTTCAGGTGGCTGCCATGGGGTCCTGGGCCATGGACTGGGTGGGCTGGCCAGGGACCATCAATCTGGTTTGTGCCCTCAGGGACATGACAGACATTGAGTCTGCTTGAGTGATCTTTCTAGGCATGCTTATTTGAATACAGCATTCAGACAGATACCATATACTTGAAACATAAAATAAAATTGGGCTGATGCAGTCCTATACATTTGATTTCTGTAGTTTAGCCATCAGAATTTTTAGTATTTTCCTAAGCTCAGAGTGACACTGCAATAAAACTCATCTAGGTTCAGAAACTCACATGCAAAGACTCTGATCTGTGGCAAAAGCTATTACCAATTTAAATTAAATGTAATCAGGATTTGAACACAATGTCATGGAAACATCAGTGAGACAGAAGCTCCAATTACAGAAGCCTGTATTTAATGTTGTAAGGGACTTAGAAGTGTGTTATTCTAAAACTGAACATAAGAGCCATAAAGTTCAAACAAAATTATTTCCCTAGCTTACATAGATCCCAAATTTCATGAAATTCAGGCCTATCTTCTTATAGTTTTTGATGTTTCAAGAAAAAAGTGAAGAGAACGAGAATTCTTTTGCTTCCTCTTCTTTTCTTGATACTCTTTATCTTTCTTGGCTTTGAGTTACAAATGTGACATTCAATTAAGCACTGAAAATGTACTAGTTGATTTGACACAGAAAGAAAAAAAATATGAATAATCTGTCATAAAAATACAGTTCCTGCAGGAATTCAAGGCCCTTCTTCATAATATAAAGCAGGGGGTGGGTGTTGTTACTGTTCTGTAAATATTTTGATGGGAATTTGTAGGTATTAAACATAGCCAGAGGAACAAGTCTCTAATTATCCTATGAATGCAATGAAAACCTGTTGGGAATTAGAACAAAGTAAGGAACTTTTCAATTAAAGAAAAAAGCAAGCAAGCAGAGGCCTTTGTTGATTCCTATAGCTTTTAATGAAAAAGCCCTCCATCTAAACCTATTTATTTTAGTATCTTTTTCAGTGACACAGTGCAATGCCTCTCTGAAATCCAGACCACGACATACCCACAGCTGGTACTGCAAACACTGCTCAAACTGCCAAAAAACCTCTTCCTGCCTTCAAAAACAGGTCTCTCCCTCTCCCATCACAGCAGATCAGCGTTGGTCCCTTTCAACTCATCTTCACTCTTCTTCTCCTCTCTATTTGTCTTCCTTTCTGCCTTTTTTCTTCTTCCAGGCCTTTCCTGATCATGATTCCTGATGTCTACTTTGTATGGCAGCAGGTCAGGATGGGGAGTCTGGAAATGGGTGCTACTCAAGGGAGAGAGGTGAGATGTGGCTAATGTTTGTATCAGTCCAGATAAGCATGTGAGGAAGCAAACCAATTGTGGGTTGTGATCAGTTAAGTCAGTTCTCTCTTCTTTGAAGAATGAAGACACAGTGTTCTCTTCACATCCTGAAAATTATCTAATCTATAGTTAACAATTAGTCATGGCAGCAGTTGATTCCTGTTTGAGGTTTTAGCTACTGTCCCTGCATGCATCTAAATGTAATAATTGAGAGAAGTTTACTTAAAATTACAAACTTCAGAGTAAGTGTGTGTCTGTGACTATTGTAGCAAAATATTTCAATTTCACGTTGCTCCACCTGTACAATCTAATGATGGGCCCATCATGCTCCTTTAACCCTCAGCTTCCTGAGTCTGGGTAGAAAAATTCACAAAAGGGTATAGAATCAAAGATAGAAAAGTCTGAAATCAGGTTGTCTACAGGACTGATATTGTTCCTCTTCTGTATATTCATATGGCTTCATCTTTAGCTACATGGTCTTATGTCTTCATTTGTCCTGGAAATGTTATGTACTGAACAGTATGGACATGCTCTGTGGGTCTTTTGTATTGAATTGATGCAGAGCTCCCTTGAAGATGTACAGTGTAGTTTCATGCTTAAGGTAACTGAAGGATGTCCTGAAGAAGTCTTTTCTTCCTGTCACAGAGATCTGCATGATGTTAAAAGTGACATGAGCACGATGTTCCATAAACGACAACTCCCTCTCTTTTCCTAATTTTCTTTGTGCCTTCTGTTTGGCTTTTGTCCCAAAATACATGTGTGCTGACATTTACAACTGTATCTCAAGACAGTGGGAAAAGTGATTTCTGAACAGGTGAAGTCCTGTATGATTTCCTCTCTGGAAATAGGTTCTGGCAGGATGTCTACTTGGGCAGAAAAATAATTAGATCTTTTCAGAATCTCCATACCCTCATTTCCCATATGTGAGAAGAAGTTCACCCTGCTTCCCCTTCATTCTATTCATTCTTGTAAAACTGAATCTAGAACATGTATGAAAATATCTGACTGGTGAACAGTGGATCCTGTCCCTTTGGAACTGCACTGCTGAAATTCTTTTTAAATTTGACTTCTTTTTAAAACTCCTTAGTCATCATTCTTGGAGCAGTTAAATACAACGAGCAAGACTTCAGGTGAATAGTACTTTCCACAGTAAACAGCCCCATTGCACTAACAGTGCTTTCACTTTTGTAATGCCTCAACGTTCAGGAGGTTTTCTTCAAAGGCATGCTTGAATACATCACTTGGGTATAATTTCCCCATTGGTTTTTATCTCCTACATCAGTACTCTCTGGTCATATTTGTGATGCATTATGACCTTGTGCTTACGAGTCTTGCAAAAAAACCAAAGTGACTTTCAGTGCAATTTCTTGGTACTGAAGGGGGATTATAATCTTTACTAGTGAGGTCAATTTTTTGCCTTCATTTTAGTCTAGAGTTCTCACACCAGTAAGTTGATTTAATAGCAATTTGTATTCCATTACTGACTGGTTGTGATCAAAGCCTTAATATGCAATGAAAACTTTCAGCAAAGTTCCCTCCCACCTGGTGCTGAACCCTTTCCATTTCCTATTTGACTGGAAATATTTTCCAGGGTTTCTTCCTGCTTGTGAGAGACACATGATAGGAAAACTCTTCCCAAAACTTCCAGAGGAAACGTTCATTTGACACTTGTTCATTCTGAGATTACAGGTGCTTGTTTAACTTCCACCCCATGTGGTTCTAATTTCCTTTTATTTGTTTTAAGGGAAGTATCCAAGACATAAGGTTCAAATCCAGATCTTGGATCTTTCCAGAACTTGCAGCTCTTAAGTTTTTATTCCATTACTGAAATGGAATGTTATTTTCCTGAGTAACAAGTGAATGAGGATGCTAAGGAGTGGGTGTCAAAACTGTAGCTTCAAAAGCATGCAGTAGAGCTAAGTGAAAGTTTCACTTTGTAAGAATTTTGTTTGTTTATTTGTTTAGTTTTTTAGCTTTATACCTCGGAGAATCAGGTACAAATTGGTTCTCAACTGCGAATCTCCTCTAGCTGTTGTAGATAATCTGTTTTCAGATAAAAATCATGGTGCTTCTCATGTTTATCCTCTGCATTTGTCATCTGACCCTGATTTGCCTGAAATTGGAAATTCAGCTCCTTCCAAAGGTCCAGTTAGGTGTTCTCAGTCTGTTGCAAGTGTTTCAAGCCCTTCACTTTATGTTGATCGTGACAGTTTTGCCCAGCTGGTGGCAAATATCACTTAGTGCTCAATTTTCAATTGCTTATTTGCCTTTTGAATGTAGAAAAAAAGGACGAAAATGGGCTTGAGAATGTTGCTGTTTCCTTTTCTGAAAGCAGTGTACGTACATGTCTTTGTTACACAGGAGTGAACTGCCACTGTGAGTTTCTCAAAACTCACTAAAATCATCTTAGCATCCTGTACTGCAGATAAAACTTTTCAGTGTTCAGTCCTCACTGAAGTGTTTTCCTTCCTTGGCTCCCTGCCACAGATGAATAGTCTGTAACCAGGCTCAGTTTCAAAAATGTCAAATTTAATTGAAAAAGGAAAATAATAAAATAAAGTTATCTGGCATGAGTCCTCTGGGTCCCACTCTTACAAGCTTTGCAGGTTCCTCTGCTTCATTAACCAACCCTGTGTTGGAAGGCTAAGCTCTCACTGCCTCCACTGCAGCTTCTGCCTGGAGTCCCTGGGGCATGATCCTGCCATTGTGGCATCAGAAGAACCCAGCTAGGCTCAGTTCTGGCTTACAGACTGCACAGAGCAATAACAAAGGCCTTTTGCCCCATCCCTCCCCTCCCTGCTTTGCCAATAAGCTGAAGAAAAGCAGTAACACGAGCAGTTTTACTATGTGCACAACCTTTGAAACTGGTAGGAAAGACTGAACCACAATCTGATTCTTGTGTGAATTTGCTGAAGAGCAGAACACTGAGATTTTGGCTCATGTTCATGCTGGGAAAAAATGTCAAAGCAGAGAAGTCTGTCTAGGAAGCAGCTGTTTATAGCTGTTGTGATTGTGCACCAGTCCAAAGTTCTGTTTGATAAATAAAGTATGCCCTCAGTTACCAAAACTTACTAGTGTTTTTCTTGGATATTGAGTCCAGCACACTGGACTGGTATCTTACATCAAGGAAATTTGCTGTTATAGCAATGTGGTATTATGGTAATAGTGCCTTGACAGACGAAAGGCTCAGTATATAACAGAGTGCTGCTCTGCCCTGGGAGGACTTCTTCAGGTGGGCATTCATCTGGCTGCTGTATTTGGATGCCAAGCAGAATCCCCATTTCTGGCCTGCAGGTAGAAAAATGTTTTGATCCAGAAAGTAGCAGAGTGTTGATGATTATCCACTCAGAGGGAGAAAACACACAAGGCATTTTGGTGTTGTTTTTTCAAGTTATTTTGTCTGTGACACCTGCAAGAATAATTCTTACAATTCTTGCACTGTGTTTTATCTCAGAGGGAGGTAAAATGCATCAGAGAAAACAGCTGAAACCAAGTTAAACAAATGAGTTCTCAGTCCATGGTGACTCCACCACCTCCCTGGGCAGCCCATTCCAGTGTCTAATGACCCTTTCCATAAGGAAGTGCTTTCTAATATCCAACCTAAACCTCACCTGATGCAGCTTCAGGCCAAGTCCTCTTATTCTGTCACTGGCTGCCTGGGAGAAGAGTCCAAACCCCACCTGCCTACAACCTCCTTTCAGGTAGTTGCAGAGAGTGATCAGGTCTCCCCTGAGTCTCCTCTTCTTCAGGCTGAACAGCCAACAGCCCCAGGTTTTTGTTTTGGTTTATTTTTTTTACATCCTTAAATGCTTCTTGACTCACCTGCCCCTTTTTCCAAAGGTGATACAATCTTCGCCCCCCCCCCCGAGTTCTTATAATGCTTTAAGAAACTAAAACTTGTGCAAAATTAATTAAGAAAAGTGTTAATTTAATACATTTTATTTTTAAAAAGGATAATTCTAAAAAATCATATATTTTTGTGCCTTCATACTCTGATAGCTGTTGTCCATAAAGAAGATGAGAATGCTTGGTACAGACACAGGAGGTCACTCTTAGGTAATATGTTCAAAATTGGAGCCTGCATTTTCCTGGTGATTTTCATGATTTGGTTCTGGTGTTCCAGTTGGACAGACCTCCTGTTGGAGAGTGAAAGACTGTACTGTGGGGAACCAAAGCTGGAGAGGTAGGGAAGGCTTCAGCAAGGAGCCTTAGGACTTTCTTCAGTGCCACATGAAGCAAGGAGACCTGCCTGGTCAGGAACTAGGACTTGTTTGCAGCAGATGGAAGAGTGCCAGAACAGAGATAAGGCCTTCATGGGTGTTCTGTATTCTCTGGCAGTGTGGGGGGGAGGGGGTGGGGTAGTACTGGGCTGTGGCTGCCAAAATTCCCTTTTTGTTTAGGCCTACAGGCTGTGCTGATTAGGGTTAGAATAAGAGTGGGGTAACGAAGGTCTCCTCACAAGTCTGTCATTGAATTGCCTTGCGCCAATTGTCTCATTTTCCTTATTCCTAAACAATAAACTGTGAAAAATCCTATCTGTGGCTTTTCAGAGTCCTTTTGAGAAGTTATGCAATAGAAGCTGAATATTATCAGTGAGACTAGTCTAGGACTGCTTTCCTGTAGGCGGGCAGTTTTTTTTCCCAGCTGCAGCCTGTAATGGATTGCTTTTTGTTCACTTCCACAGGTCACATCTCTTCTTCTAGAAGTAGTTTTGCAATTGTTTGCCTTTGCTTAGCTCCAATGTTCTAGCTGTTGTAAGTGTTGAGTGGGTCTCCTCGCTTACTTGAGGGTAATAAGGCTGAGTGTTGCTAGCAAAATGAGGCTTCCACTTTTATCTTTGTCACAACAGTTTTTTGACTACTTCCAAGAAGTGTTGTATTCCTATCAAAGCAAACAATTCCACCAACACTCAGTCTGAATCTGCTCCAATCAGAGGGGCAGATCAAATTTACGTTAATGAAATTAGGATTGCTTTTACAGAGATTTGTTGGAAGAGATGAGTAAGTTATTTTCAGTAGAACAATCCATCTACGCTAGTCAGAAGGTGGAAGCATGAGACAGAAGGTGGAAAACAGAACACCAATACTACAAAAGACAAATAAAAGCCAGACTCCTGAAGAATAGAATGTATTTTTAAAGTTATACTGAAAGGCATTTACTGCCTATAGGCATTTTTAAATTTGAACATCTTCATAAAGGCCATGAGAAAGGTCTTCAGGTGTTTATAGAGAAATATCAGTATGCAATCTCTTCAAAGACTGGGGGAATAAATAAATAAAATTAACTTATATGACTACTTATCTTTCAAAATCTTAAAATGCTAAGTACCCTAAAATTAATTTGCATTAGGTCTGTAAAGAATCTGTGATTGATCCTAAGCCTCACAGAACAGATTGGAGGAAATGAAAGCAGTCATCTGAAACTAGTAAAGGTTTTCTAATGAATGAGGACTGCATCTTACTGAGACAATGGGGGAATCTCCCTAGAGCCACTCAGGTGATAGAAGCCATAGAAACAGATGTATTTTTCATGTAACTTTGCAAGAGATTATATGTCTATGGGTCAAGGCTAGTTTGTGGTCTGTAAGTGCACTGCTACATCTGTATATTTGGGGTTGTGGGAGAGTGTCAAATCCACCTCTGCAGAAGCACGTCTGAGTCATCAGATGTTTCTGAGGATGTAAGAGTTGTAAGGAGCATCTTAGTTCAAGTACTTTCAATTATCCAAGTAAAAAAAAATATCTTAAGAGATTGGTGTTTCCTTCAAGTTGCAATTAATGTTGTTTTTATCAGTATGTTGGGCACACATAAGGATTTGAAATCTCTTTCAAAATTGCTGGTTACAGTAATAGCCACTTTATTAATTATTGGAGAAATAATTAATACAGTTATTTGTAGTTCTTTAATAAGGAAGTATGCCTTTAAAGTACTGGCAGCACAATTATTCCTGTGTTATTCTGCTACAATATGTAGCAAGGCTTTAAGCCATTCTGTTTATCAAGAACATCAACAAATAAGTCAAAGCACAACCCTAAAACTAAAGCAGCTTTATCTGCAATACAGGAAATAGAATTCTGATATTTTATGGCACATGGAGCCATTGAAGAACTTTTTTTTTCAATCCAAATCAGGTAAGTTTTATCAATAGATAAACTAATAGTTGAAAGATAAATATATATGAAGGTGGAGGAAAAAAATCCCAGATTTCAAATGTAATGTGACATGTCACAGTTTCAAAAAGAAATTTGCCAAAAGAAACTAATAAAACCAAATCTGCAACATTCCTCTATATTCCAAATGGAAGTGGTGTTTACAAGTCTTCAAGTATTCAGAGGAGAGGAAGTATTTTTCTTAATCAAGCGGAATAATGAAAGAAAACAAGGATAAGGGATGCTTTTCAAGAAAAGTCTGAAGCCTTGTCTACATGGAGTTGTGCTGGTTTTGTTTTTGTTTTTAATTTTACCTCATTTATTCCTGTGGTGGTGCTAGTAAATTTAGAAAGTCCATCCACTTGGTTTACATTGAGTTAGTTCCCATAAGTAAAAGTGAGATCTCTTTCTGAACTTCCTTGAAATAATGGCATAATATCCTGGGTACAACATCCATCAAATTTTGCATTCTGAGACTTTTCCCCTTGTTGGTTGTCTGCTAGAGTCTGCTGCATTTTGTCAGTCTTATGGTCAAATTCAAAACATCATGTGATTCCTGATACTGCCTCATTCTTCATGTAGTTTTAATGATTTTACCACCATTTTTCAGTTGCCTAAGGACACAACTGACCACTGCAAATCAGATGGTTATTACTATAAATAGGGTGAAGAATGCATGCTCTAACAGCATGGATGATTTCAGCTAAAACAAAAACTGCTTTTACAGTAGTCAGTGCTGTGCCATGTGAATACCATGAGATGAAGTGAGGGGAAGCCATAGAGTGCCACAACAAAAGTCCTTCTAACAAAATATCCTTTTCCCAGCAGTGACTTGATAGTTATGCCAAGGGGAAAGCATCATACCAAGGAAAGAAACAATAACAGTTTTCCAGCACATTCTTCCAGATTTTGTGCATTGTGAAGTGTTTTCATAGTGATGCATTCTCTCTTTTTGTCAAGTAACACGGAGGATTGCCTGCAAAATCACAATACCCATCAGTGGCTGTGGAACAGCAGGAACTAGAAGACCTTACTGATGAGTGGAGGTCATCTGAGAGTGTCTATGGCCCAAGGTCAGTTCAGGTACCCTTTGATCAGAGGGGGGTGTCTGTCACCCATCCTCCTGACACTTGTTACTGCTGAGGGCTACTTGTTCACTGGAGATCAGTTTAGTGCTGGTTTTTGAGGTATTAGGGTTATAGTCACTGATGATAACACTACTTAAGTGTTCTGCTCTAATTTTTGCAACACCAGGAGATGAAGCTATAGATTTGCAGGGTTGCTATTCCAATGAAACGGTCACTGATGAGACCTGACTAACAAGCCCTCCAATGTATTCAAGTGCTTAACTCCCCCTGAAGTTGCCTGCTTATTTGTTCATATGAAATTCCAAAGCATAATCTAAAATTAAGCTTCTGATTTTCTCTCTAGTGGAAGTTAATTAGCACATCTCAACTTGCCCACTTTCTTTCATTTGGTGTTAAGAGCAAGTTTAGCACTCGAGTCTCTTTTTTTTTTTTTTCATAGCAAACAGCCTGTGCTTATTATCATATTAAAGGAATGCCACTGGTTAAATCAAGCAATGAATATAAATAGCTGTATTACTGCCATCAAGCATCAGTGTTTGTTTAGTGGATGTGAATAATGCTTGATTCTTTGATCTGGCTTTGACTAAGCCATTGCTGTTTTCATATTAAAAAAAAAAAAAGTATAAAAGTATTTGCAAACACTGCAAGAGTATCATATACATTAAACATGGAACTAATCAATATGGAAGGCTCTCTGCTACTTTGACAAGCCTGTGTGCTGCCACAGTGTTTTTAAGTGTTTTGAATTTCTCTGTATCTGGATCCCTGAAGACAGTCTCTGCTCTTTCCTTTGACTAGAGAAGATCAAGATTGAAATCTAGGCCCTGCTGAAATCAGTGGCCATATCACTCTCAGGTCCCTGTGAAGGGTACGTATCTGTCAGCAGAGAGGACAAAAACAATCAAGGACAACACTGATTTATTTGCAGAGTGGTTTGATTACAGTGCATGCAGGAGAGAAATATTTGAAAGAGTAATTTGTTTGTGATTAATCAGATAAGCAGATAGACTCAGACCTACTAGTGCTCATTATGCACACTGGACTTTTTATTACTTTTTGTGAGATCAAAGCTCCTGTGTTGAATTTTAAAAATGAATCCACACATCTCCCCTTCAACCAACTATATGCAGAGTGTGTGCATTGGAAAAGCAAATAATAACCCATAGGTACTGCCAAAGTAATACCACGGTCATTGTGATAAACAACTTAGAATGGGACTCACTTGATGCCAAACATTAACCTGGGCAAAATAGCTGACAGGAGTGGTGTTTACTCAAGCACAGGACATGAATGACCTCAAATGCTCTCCAGTGAGGGAACTGAGGATGGCAATAAAATGCAGAAGTTGTAGAACCCACACAATCAGGTGATTTCTGAGTCCAAAGTGTATATCCATCCCTCGCTTTCTGTTACTTCTATAGTACAAGGTCACACAGAAGTTGTAGGTTTCAAAGAAAAGCTAGATCTCAAGGTTCTGGCCAAATTTGATCTCTACTCCTATATTTATAGCATAGTGAGATTAGTTTTGCATAATTTGTGATTTCTTTGTTATTATTTAATGTCATTTTAACTATCAATCTCCTCTATGTTTATCTGAAAGTGTTGTGGAAAATGAGTTCTAAAATATTTTTGAATAACTGGATAATTGAATAACTATATAATTTGGATAACTGTAGTAGAAAAGCAGAGTGGACCAGTGAACCATTTTATCTTTCAGTTTCAGATATTTTGTAATGGACTGAATTGCACTGTAACTTTGTTTTACGAAAGAAAAATTATGACAATTGTTAGGATGGAAGTGAAATGGTAATATTGTTGAAAAGTGAAAAAAGGAGAAAGTTCTGTTGTGTTCTTTTGTAAAGATCATACACTCTTCATGTTGATGTTATGATGTTATCTTGCTTGACTGTGTATTATTGCATCAAGATTTTGCCAAAGAAACCCAGCCAGAAAGGCTAAACAATGACCCAGAGAAAAATCCTTGAAGAACTAGCTAAGAAGTGGTTATGGGGGATACCTTCCCTCTAGCTTTTGATTTATTCTTCACAGGGGCTAAATCTAGAACCTCAGAAGTGTCTGAGTCTTTGAGATTCTGTTAAGTCCTGATACAGTTACTGTGAAAGGAATAGCTTTTACAAGTTCTTAGACCTTAAATTGCAAAATAAACCATACTGTTTGTTTATTCTAGCCCAGAAATGAGACATTCTAAGACTGAAGGGAATAGAGTGACCAGATCACACTTATTTTAAGGGATGTTACTCATTTCATTCAGAAATACATGAATAAGGAGAAAGTAGGTCAATCAATCAACACTTTGTATATTGACCAAAGCAAAGCAATGTAAGTAGTGATTGAAGTTGTTTTTCTCTGCACAATTTAGCCTGAATAAATGTAATTTTAAACAAAAACTAAGCCAAGGCTTTAAGGTATGCATGGAACTGCATAACTTAAATGAGACTCATGGCTGTGACTTCATGGTGGGAATTTAGCCTGTTAAAACATGACATTACCTCACCTCAGGCTTCTTGCTCCTTCTCCTGGGTAAGGAAATGGGAAGAATGTTTCTAAAAATGATGAATTAATAGTTATGTAGTTTGTTCTGTGTGTTACTGAATTATTTTATTGACTGGAGATGGCAGTGTCTGAAATTGTGTGAATATCTCACCCTGATAGCAGACAACTGCTGTGCCTCACAACTGGGTGTGCAGTCAGACTTTGCTGCAGTAGTATGCATAGGAAAGAGCTGCTACAGTCTCAGTCCATTTCTCAAGACTTTTTGACATCAAAATATAAATCACCAGGTAATTCATTTGGGCAAAGCCTCTTTCTGATGGAGGCAAAAAAAAGGAATCTAATTGCATTTGTTTCAGTCCTGCTTACAGTAGATTCCTCCCAGAGCTTCCCACCATGGTACTGAGTCAGTTTACAGCCCTAGTGAATGCTGTATCAAATGAAGCTGTTGCAGAAGGTACCTTAAGAAACAGGCTTTTCCCTGTATCATTCCTGATGAGCAAACTGGTGATATTGTGAAAGATATCTTCAACCTTTACCCTCAGCACTGCTGCCAACCCCTCCATGTGCTTTGGCAGCAGCTTCAATGGGATCTCAGCTCAAAGGGAGGAGAGCTGGTGGGTATGTGATGCAATGACATCACGTTAGTGGTCAGGCAGTGAGGCTGCTCACCATGCCCCAATTCAGGTGCACATCCAAGTATTCTATAACATCATAAAACAAACAGCAGAAACCGTTGGTCTCAAAGATAAATATTTGCTGCGTTACAGAATCTTATCAGAGGGAATGTGTTCTTGCTGTTTGTTAGTGGGACTTTCCAGGAACTGAAGATACATTGGGTCAGAAATTCCTGTTGGCCTCAGTGGAGCTGAGCTTCCACCCTCAGTGTCTACTATTTGAAACCACAGCTTGCATGCTCTATTGCTCTCTATCTTTCTAAACCGTCCTGTTTCATTTCTTTATCAACTGTAAGCTGTGGACAAGACACATAACTTTACTTTCCATCTGTGTCTAATGTTTCTGAGGGCAGGTTTTGGCACTGCTTTTTAAAATTACATGACACCTCTCTGCCCTGTAGAAGCCATCCTGGCCCTGTTGAAAATTAGATACTCTTTACAAAACATTTCACAAGAAGACTGGATTATTTAGATGGGGATATAGATAATATTCATTGCCCTAACACTAACATCTATAAAGTGAAAGAAAATAGCTATCTCTAATTGTGCCTTAGAATCTATACAGAGAGGAATCCCTTCAAAAATGAACAGCTTAGTTTGACTATTTTTATATAGAATTGGCCTAGTGTTCTGACACAAAAGTATTCACAGTAGATTTTGAACTGGCTAGCTAGGTTGAATGGAGGAGTGCAGAACTGTAAAGTTAGTAGAGTCCAAGTGAGTATATTGATAACCCTTCATAAGAATGCAGTGTGATCTTTATTATACACCAAATAATCTATCTATATGGAAGATTAGTACTTAGCCAGAGCAAAACCTGAAGGCCAGGGCTACACAATATTAGATGCAAGAAACACCAGCCAGAAGCATCTGCACCACATGGAGCCAAACTCAGCCTGTTATGCTACTTGTAGAGCTCCATGTCATTACACATGTGGAAATATACTAGGACACTCCTGTGCTACCTATGTGTCATGTCCCCTCATTACCATGGCATTTCATTTCCTTATGAGTCAACTGCCTGGTTAAAGAAGAGCTAAAAAACCTGTCCTTCAAGCTGAAGCATACTTCACAATAATTAAGTCATCACTTGTGTCCAATCCCATAAAAATTTCATTGCACGGAGTCTTCCTGAAGGCTTCTCTGTCCCTCTACACACATCCATAGCTCTACCTTGACATATTTTGCTGAAAAATTACAATCTGACCAGGTGATTAGGCCCTGTCCCTGAGCCAATGAGAGTTTCCAGATAGTGTGATGATGTCATGTTGTATTTAGATAGCTGAACGTGTGATCAAACAGTATTGTGCAGGGCTTTATTACTTTATATTGCAAATTAAGTTATTTGTGCTTTCGGAGTGAATGTGGCTGCCTTGTAAGTGTTTAACATGTTTGTTTATAGCTTCTTGGTCATCTGATTTCACTGTATTGGCCTCTACTCTGCCCCAGCTTTGGTCTGTTCCCAGATTGAGGATCATTGAGAAATCCTATCATGCCTCACACTAGTTGTTAATCTTCTGTGGTGAATATGGTTAAAATATTGCTCTCTTCTGGTTTCCCCTACAGGGAAGGCAGCATCAGTCTTTCTTTCAAGGAACTATTCAGGTAGGAAATAGTTAGCCTCAGTTTGTGGTTATTTAAACTTATCTGAAGTGTTTTGCTAATTTTGTATGGAAGAAAGTGCTGGGATGTGACTGACTGTGTAAACAATTTTGCTGGTGCAGGTTTTAGGACAATATTCCATCACAAAATTAGCCCTTCTTTTGCCCTTGACACTGCTCAAATTTCATACCTTGTTATGGGATGTTATAACTGCAGCTAAGCAGAGATACATCCCAAAAGTCTGATCTGTTTCTGGCCATGCTCCCTGCAGGAACAAAGTATAGAATCATTATGGTTTGAAAGAAACTCTAGGATCATCAAGTCCAACTTTCATCCTAACACTTCTCTAACCACTAGACCATAGCCTCAAGTGCTACATCTACTCATTTTTTTAAACACTTCCAGGGATGGTGATTCCATTGCCTCCCTGGGAAATCTGTTCCAGTGCCTAACCACTCAGTAAAGAATTTCTTCCTAATATCTAATCTAAACCTCCCCTGACACAACTTGAGGCCATTTCCTCTCATTCTATCAGTAATTTGGGAGAAGGGATCAACTCACTTTTAGGTAGTTGTAGAGAGCAATGAGGTCTCCTCTCAGTCTCCTCTTCTCTGGACTAAACCACCCCAGCTCCCTCAGCCTCTCTCCATAAGGCATGCTTTCCAGACCCCTCACCAGTTTCATTGCCCTTCTCTGGACCCACTCTAGAGAAGTTTCAATCTTGCAGATGGTTCTTCTGTTCATAAGCCTGAAGCCCAACCCTTTGGCTGTTGTACCTAAGTTTTTAGCAACAGTAGGGTTTGTTATATATCTGGGATTTTTTAACATGGATATGAAAATATGGGTGATGACAATAGTGCTGAGAATTATTCTGTCATGAGGTGTGAGGGAGCTGCAAATGGGATTGACTTCTGTTACCACCAACTGCTTCCTTGTTTTGTCACATGTTGTGTCTCCTGATGTTGCAATGAGGAAAATAAAAGCACAAACTGATTTTCAGTTCTGCAGCAGAATCGTTATGCAAAATCTACAGAGAATGCTGGGAATTAATTAATTTGCTGGCTTTATTGTTCTGAAGAGCTGAGCAGTACTTTGTGGTTTGAGATACCTAGAGGTATACATTTGTCTGAATGGTCAATAGTGGAAACAAAGCATCACTCATAGGGATGGGGGCTGGAGGTGAAGGGTAACATCTGGGTTCTGTACACAAACACACTCTTTTATTTTATAAATACCCATTTTCTTTTGGAAATGAAATTCCAAAATATAGAGATATTCTGGGAGACTTGTTAAAAAAAAAAAAAAAAAAAGCCAAAACAAACAAAACCAGTAATGGATAAAATGCTTTATCTACTTCTCATTCTTTTTTCTTCCAACTACTTATTATCCCATTTTCTGTTTCTTTCCCTTTCATTTTTTTTTTCTCCAAACAGTCCCAGTTTGTTAATGCCCATTCCTTTCCTTTCCTTGATTTTCTCTTTCTTACTGAAGTCACTGTTTCACAGTTGAACTTCCTTTTCCAGGCTCTGAGCTCCCTTTTTTTCTGTCACAGAAGTCCATTTCATTCTAATTATTCTGTCTTGCTCTCTTCTTTACTACTGCTCCATCTTTTGAATAAAATTTCTGTTCTGGCTAGCACTTATATTTTATACCCTTGCTCTAATACTCCTCCAGTGCTCTTCTTCCCACTTCCCCCCATTCTTTCTTTCAGAGCATTATGTTCCTTTCCTTTTACCTCTCCATAAAGATTTTTTTTGACTTCTTGGCTATACAGTTTTATTCCTACCTGCCTTGAGATTTCACACCGTAGTGGAGAGACAGGGACTTAGGTAATTACCTGAGAGAATCAGAGATCCTAACTTGTGTACCTCATGTTCTAATACCAAAGAAATTTTAGCTTTGCTTGAAATACATTGTTCTGGCCAAGAACGTAATTAGCTTTATCATAAACTGTTTGCTGTGAAGTCAACTGAGTTCTAAGAAGAGTGTGGCCAGCAGGTTGACATAAATGATCTTCCTCCTCCACTCTGCCCTAGTGAAGCCACATCTGGGGTACTGTGCCCAGTTCTGGGATCCCCAGCTCAAGAAAGTCAAGGAACTACAGGAGAGAATCCGGTGGCAGGCTACAAAAATAATGGGGACTGAAGCAATGTCTTGAAAGGAAAACTAAGGAACCTGGGGCTGTTTAGCCTGGAAAAGAGATGACTGAGAGGGGATCTTATTAATGCTTATAAATAACTAAAGGGCATGTGTCAGGAGGATGGAGCCAGACTCTTTTCAATGGTACCCAGTGATAGGACCAGGGGCAACAGGCATAAACTGGAACACAGGAAATTTCATTTGAACACAAAGGAAAAACTTCTCTATGTAAGGTTGACAGAGCACTGGGACAGGAGAGGCTGTGGAGTCTCCTTCTCTGGAGACTTTCAAAACCTGCCTGGATGTGATGCTGTGAAACCAGCTCTAGGTGAATCTGTTTTGGGGGGAGGGGGGTAGGACTAGATGATCTCTGGAGGTCCCTACCATTCTGTGATTCTGCGTGTCTAGTATTACTCAGCTGGAGCAGCAATTCAGAGCTTCTGAAAAGACTTCCTTCCTGAGCAACTGCTCCACAAGGGCTTTTAATAAGAACAGTGTGATAACTTTTGGAGCTTTAGTTCTAAGTGGGTAAACATGCCCCTGAAAAACAAGGAGGGGAGGGAGATAGTTATTTTCTCACGTCTCACAAAGGCACTGAAGAGAGGTGAATATCTCATGATAACCACACCCCTTGTCATCCTCTATTAGTCACATCACACGCTTCCTGAACAGAACACTTCTTTATATTCCCCTGATATTTTGCACGTCTCACAAGAACAGTGACTAGTTATCATCCTCAGGGCTAACACCAGCTCAAAATACAGTTCAGGGAGCCTTTAAAGGAGCTTCTAATTGTGTATGTACTGTATGCTAGGCTTTGCAGGGCCTGTGTTTACTCTTTCCAGAGAGAAAATACAACTGTATAAGATGTGACTGGTATGCTTGACCTTAAGCTTCTGCTTTCTAAAGGGAGATGGAAACTTTTTTCCCTTTTACTATAAAACCTCAAGGGTCACATGTATGGCTCTGTCAAGTGTACTTGGAGCAAGTCTTCAGGGAAACATTAAGGAGGTCCTTCTGCTAACTGCAGTTCCTACCCTGCCTTGGGTCCACGGGCCATTGGGCCAAACAGATCTCAGGACAATGACTTCCACGTGGTGCATTCAGGGGCTCAGAGGTAATAGAGGAGCAGTTGACTTGAGGAAAATTCCAGTTATGTCTGCAAATGATGATGGCAACCTGTACAACTTTGTAGTAACTTTAGTAAGCAGAAGCTGCTTCATCTCTCTCTTCTTTAAAGACATTGTAGATAGAAAAACTGAAGAGAATTAGCCACTGAAATCTCTCTGGTTTGCTGTGTGAATTAGTGACATTCAGTAGCCATGATGTCCAACTGCTTCTTTGTCCTTGAGATTTGTGTATCTGGAATGACAGCACTGTATTGTGATGTTGCATCAACCAGGATTAAAAAAAAACAAAAACAAAAATATATGACATAAACTACTTATAGTGTGAGCAATGTAGTCTTCCCACTTTGTGCCTGGCCTGAAACATCAAATAAGTGAATTATTCTTCATTTTTATTTACTGCCATGTTATGGTTGAAGACACACAGAGAAACTTAGTTAAAAATAGTAAGTTAGAACTGGGCAACTGCTGCATATGAGAAACACAACTAAATACAGTTGTGGTTCAAGACCTGAACAAAAACATTATGTCCACATATAGGCCAAATACCTCTTCCTGAAATATAGGATGCTTCCTCTTGTGTGTCAGGCTCTGACCACTGAGTCACTTCCTGTGGGTTTGCATTGTGTAGATTAGCAGGTGCAATTCTGGGCACATATAGAAACTTCCTTTCTTACTGTTCTCATAAGCTTTATCCTTGGCTTCATCTGAAGTTCAAACTTCTCTGCTTCCTTATCCACACTACATCTCGCTTCATCTCTGTCTGACCCTGCCTGGCCCTCCTATCAGGTCAAGCTTTCTTCCTGGCAGAGTATTTCATTTCTATGGCCAGCAGTCTTAGAAAAAAAATAGCCAAGCTGCTCTGTTGACTAGCAAAGCTAACAAGGAAGTCTTTATTTTTTTAAGAAACATAGGCATGGATGAAAAATCTGAAATTCCTCTGGAATTACATTTGTTGAGAAGCTTTTTACAAAAGAAAGAGAAGTTGTTGGTGGTAATACAGTCACAGAATTTCACTGGTTCAGGATTCCTACTCCTTCTAGATCTCTTTCTGGATTTCTGAACTGAACATCTTAGTTACAGAGTAATTATTTCAGCTGAAGCATTGAGGTTTTCATCAAAACATCTAAGCTAGTAACATTGCCTGTGAATTTACATGCCCTACACCACTCTTTGTTGGTTTGTTGGGGTTTTTTTCTGCTACCTGTATTGGAGTAGCTACACTGGAGTGTTGTTATAACCAACCAAGAATAGGTAGCACAGTTTAGCATCTGGGTGTAGATGACCTCTCTGTCTTATGTTTACTTACCTTGTGAACAAGGATGGATGTCATTTATCTGAGTGGTTTGTTAGGGGAAAAAAAAAAAGTGTCAAATGTGACTTCTTTGTTTCATTGCCCTGATAAATTCTGTAACCTCACCATGGGCAGCTCTTTTTAAGTGTCTTTAACACCTGTCTCCTTTCTGTTTACTTCATGCTATTTTGGATGGACTTTACATTAAAAAAAAAAAAGAGCCTACAGTTAAAAATGAAAGCTGGGGAAGGAAAGAACTTTTACTTTTGCAGATACAGGTTATTTATAAGGTCTGAATGTCTAATAATCTGACAGATAAATATGAGAACTTGGTCATAAGTTTGGTGAATGAAAGCATGTCAAAATGGGAAGAGTGGTGCTGTGATTTTGCTGATATTCTGGAACTGCAGTGTTTAAAAGTACAATGGCAGAAACAAATGGTTTCAAACTTTGCAATATAATGAACACAGGTAGAAGCCAAGAACAATAATTGTGCTTGTGTTCTTCACGTTTTCCAGAGCTTGCCTCTGGCCAGGGATGGGTGAGGGATGGGAAAGATGGAAGAACCTAGACTCGGAAGTGTCCTGAATGTCAGTTGGTTTATTTTGTTTTGTTTTTTTTCTGAGGAAAAATGTGATTAAGATGATGGTGCTTCATATCCCAGAGGGAGTTTCGCTTGACAGATAAGCACCCTGAGTCATGAGCTGAATACGTGTCTAAACCTTTCGGTAGTTGAAGGAAATCCTATCAAAGTTTGCTTTTGTGGTTGAATTTGCTGACTCAGACCACTTACTACATGAGCTGCCAGGGAAAAATGTGACTGGTAGCAAGTCACACAAGGGGCCATGTGGAAATCAGGAGGCAAAAATTATTCTTTAAATGAAGGAGAAGCAATCTTGGTATGTGAAAATGCAAGCTGATTGTTTCAATGAAGAGGCTGGGCTTGGCTTTATTCCATGTAGTTATTTGAAGGGTATTGAGAAATGCAAATCATGATTTATTTTTACTCTGCTATGTGATGAAACTCATACTTTAGAGGCAGAGAGACAAGTCCGTCCAGAAACTAGCTAAAACAAAACAATCTCACCACTTACAGTTTGTTTAAAGTGATCATGAATACCTGAAAAAAAAATTTTAAGGTGACTCACAGAAGGACAAAAACAGGTAATAATAATTGTCTTGGGGGCTTGCTGTAGAAATACATTTTGGTCTGGTGGTCAAATGACATCAGTCTTCTGCGGGGTTTAGATTGTTTTTCATTAGCTTAATTTGTCCCACTGTAGGGAGAGAGCCTCTCTTGTATTTTCTTTTATAAGTAAAACATGTTTAATGTACATATATTTTACTCTTAGTTGCCAGAAACCTCATCCAGTCATTTCTATTCTAGCTGTAAAAAGGGTTGGCACAGTATTTGAGAGAATACAAAAAAAAGTTTTTACGAATACTTTTAGAATGTATGTTACTGGCTATATTGTGGATCATGGAGAAATGCTTTTACCTTAAACCCTTCATTCTGGCAAAATGAGGGTGACTTAGCTAATGAATTAAAATGTTCTCTTACTTAGTAGAAGAGACTGAGACAAACATATTTATCGGATCACTGCTTTTTAATACCATTTCCTTCCTTTTCATTCCAACAAACCTGAATGGTAGTGTGTAAACTTGAAAGAAACTGGTTTGAGAACACAAGTCACAGAATCAAAGAAAATTTGTGTTGGCCATCTGGTCTAATCTCCTCCTTAAAGCAAGTCAACTTTAAACATTAATACTTTGAACTTGCTGGCCTCTCGTAATGCCTTCCATATTGACCCACCTGCCCTTTCTTCTTCCCAATTCAAAGACCTTAAGCACTAATGCTAGAAAGATTGCACATTGAAAAGTTATTGACATATTCTTTCCTGAGTTCAGCAGGAAATGGGAATGGTGTGATGCCAGAAGCTGGAGAAGGCACACGCTTGCACAGCACTGGGAAATGCAGGCTCTTTGCTTGCAAATATTCCCTTTGGGATTCTCCTTCCCACTTTCCCTCAGGAAGGGCAAACACTGAGTTCTGAATTTTAGTCCAACACTGCCTGTGAGAACAAACCATAGTTTTGAGAGTACTAATACAGTTGGAGTTATCAGACCACCTCTGAACTGGCCTAGGAGACTTCTCAACAACAAAGACCTGCAGGTACAAGGTTGGCTGCTTCTGGGACTGTGCTGTTGCTTGCTTATATGTGGATGTGTCCATGTTTCACAACAAGAATAGACAACTAACAATATTCCACGCTTAATAGTGGCATTAAAAGGTTGGTAAAGGTCTACGTAGGTCTGCTGGGAAAAAAATGGTGCCATTTTATACCAGCTGCCCTAGTGATCCTGTTTTCCTAAAACCTTTTTGCAAGGAGGATGCTATAAAGGAGTAGAGTTGTAAAGAGAGATCTATGAAATTGCCCATGCAAGTGACATGATCAGTATTGCTGGCCTTCTTCCAAAATGGTGAGCTCGTCATGCATATTAGCAAGCACCACTAATAGTCAAATGAGGGCTTCTAAAGTCAAGGAAGACAAGGCAGAGGCTCAAGCAGCTTATTGGTATGTGACCCTTAATGGTATCGTGGGCATTTAGGTATTCTCATTAGGGGTGAACTAGGAATGCTTAAACAGATTAGCAAGATGGTTTTCTGTTCACCAGTCCCAGTGCTCTGTGTTCTCTGGGAAAGGCAGTAATGAGCAGTTCAGACGCTGTGTGGGGCAGCAAGACCACTATGTAGGGACCGGAGGCACATTCAATTTAGGCAGTGAGCTGGCAGCTGGCTGGTGCACAGCACAGAAAATCTGCTGTATTTCTTTATCAAATCAACAATAAGTGTTCGTGTTTGTTCTGCTCTGTGTGCAAGTGCTCACGTATGCCTGCATAGCTCATAACTCTGCCCAAGCAATTACATCCCATACTTCCCTTTTCTGGTTTGCTCTATTAAGAGTTACAACACTACATAGCTATACAGAGAAGAAGCCTATCAAAATACATACCAATATACTGAATTTCCTTTCCCATTTATTACTACTTTGAAGTTCCGGCATTTCTTTTCTCTTTTTTTCTTTTATTTTTTCTTTTAATTTTTTTTTTATTTTATTTTTTTTTATTATTATTATTTTTATTTTACTTTTCATCACCTTTATAGCATCTTCTGTTTTTACAGTTATGTCTTTGTTCTGTCTATCTGTTTTCTGGCACTTGAACTCTTCTCTCTTTTGTCATGAGTTTAACAATTAATGGTGGAGAGTTAATCAGTCTCTCAGAACAAAAGAACAAGTGGAAGAAAGAGGTGGAGAGAGGCAAATGAAAGACTACAGTATGAGCCTGGTAGGTGTGGTAATGTTAATACTGGACAGTCCATAAGTCAGTCTTCATAGCTATTGTCATGGGCCCTTGGAATAGGCTTTTGCCTGTTCTGATGATATCCTTATTTTAAATACAGATTAGAATTTGTTTAGTTTCACCTCATCATCCTTGCAATGCTACTGCATGCTTGTTGCACTCTTTTTAAAAGTCAATTGAGATGTCATTTCTGTTCTTGTCCACCTTTCTGTCCTTGCACCAGAGGAGGTCTTCTCTCTAGTCCTTGTTAGCAATATGACTCTTCAAATCTGTTGCTCCTCTGTGGGAATTTTTGTAACCCTGTAATTATCCCTGTTTACGTGATGGAAGTCTTTTTTGCATGTCCTATTTAGCATTTACTAACTTCTGTTTGTGCTTGCCTCTCCCTGTTAACAATGGACTTTGGTTTCTTTTCTTTCTTTTTTTTCTTTTTCTTTTTTTTTTTTTTGTATGACTAGGACTTTGTTTTTAACTCTTGAGTATCTGGGATGAACTACTTTAAGCAAGCACTGAATGTGATATTTTCAAGTCATGTTTTCAAGAATCCTGTTTGAAAACATTGGCTAAAATTGACCTTGAGATTACAGGCAAGATTGAAATCTCAGGCTAATTGTATGTGATATGAAACCACGACCTGCACAACTTTTCTCTCATTTTTACCCATGCAAAAAGTAAATGGAATGAGTGCATTCCTTGCCCAAATCATGCCAAATTTGTTTGCAACTGGAATTGCTCTTGTTACTGCAGCACTGGATGCAACTTCAGTATTGCTGAGATGGCTGTACATAGGGGCATATTCTTCCATACCACCCAATACAGGATGTTTTTAACACCAAAGAGGGGACTTGGAGGGAAAGGTGACAGAAGAGTGAATTACATCTTGCTGGAGTCCAGTGCTAGAGTATGAAGAAACCAATGAAGTGAAATACCTTAGAAAGATGAGTGCTTAGGCAGGATTATTGGATATATAATATATATATATTATATAGGATAATTGGATCTGCACAGGCCCCAGCAATGCTAGTTCATCTTAAACATGTTCTGTAACATATTCCAAGTTATTGAGATTAATTAACATTAAAAGGAGCAGACTGAAATACATCTGGTGAAAACAAGCAGACAGCCCATATGGGGAGTAATCAAACTATTTTTCTCCTTTCATGTTTGGCCATTAAGAAGAACTGATGTAGGTGTAGTAGTCTAGAAAGTGCCTAATAAGTTTCAGCTTACAGGGAGCTTCAGATATGGGAACTGAAGTGAGATTTAGGCTGTACTGGTATGGCCCAGTGGCTATGGCCCCATTAGCTCTTGTTGCTTCTCTTCTGGACTGTTGAATCCATGTCTGCCTGAGGCTTCCCTAAGGATTTCACTCCATGTAGATTGGGCTTCTTTGTTCTTTAGTATTCTTATTACTTTCCTTTTCCCTCCAAGTACCTGAAAAATATAAGAGGAGGTTAACTTTTTTTCTGTAAACTCAGGATAGAAGACGCTTGAGTGTTTTTGGTGGCGTTATGTTTTGTATGTTTTGTGTTTTTTGTTTTGTTTTTTAATGAGGACAAATATTTTGTCTCTCTTAAAAATGCCACACATGCAGATTCCTAAATATAAGATTTACTTTCTGTTTCCAATGAACCATTAAGCAACTAACGTCTCTGAGGAGGTATTGGGTTAGCGGGGAAAAAAAGCTTCCCATAGAATCATCATAGAATTTTAGGGGTTGGAAGGGACCCAGAAAGATAATCTAGTCCAACCCCCTGCCAGAGCAGGATCACCTAGAACAAGTCACTCAGGAACACATCCAGGCAGGTTTTGAATGTCTCCAGAGACATTTTCATCCTCACTGTGAAAAAGTTTTTCCTTGTTTTTACCCTAAACCTCCTGTGCTTACTTCCATTGCCTCTTGTCCTAAGACAAGAACTATTCAGCAACTTGCTGAATAGTTCTTAATTATATCACAGATAGTCACAGATTTCTTCTTTTTTTTTTAAAAAAAAAAACCCCCAAATGACAAATTTCAACATTTGCAAGTGAATAAACAAAGTTTTGAAGTTTGATTAAAATTGAATTGCCTTAAATCACAGCAGAACATTACAGAATATGCTGTGTATTATATTTCAAAAAGTACATTTTCTATGTTGTTTTTATATTAAATAAGAGATGACAGTGTAATCTTGTGTCCCTACTTCTCATTTAAGTTAAAATCTTTCTTTAATGTGCTAGCAAATGGAAAGCATTCAGAGATACTCCATTGAATACTATGGTGAGAGACTGCAAATGTGATTTGGTTGAGCAATGGTATTGCTACTACTTGGTACTGTGACAACAGAGCTGAAATGCTCTCTGAATGGTAGTAATTCTAATTTTAAGTATTTATCAATTGGATATATTCTTGGGTTCTTTGCTAGTTGTATCAAGTGTGCAGGTGAACATTTTCTCTGTGTGCATCTTCTCCCAGTTGAGTGTCATGGTAGTAAGGTGTCATTGTGCAACCATATGGAACCAGTTGCAAGTGAAATCTTCGTGCTCTAATGTCAGTCACTGAGATTCAGTGTGTGCAGGACAGCATGATTCAGGAAGGACAGTACTGCTATAATTTCGTGGTAGGTGGCAGAAGCAGCAGGTAGTGAGGAGCAATAGATGTTGAAAAGTGGGTGTGCAAAGTATATTGAAGTGCACAGGAAATTGATGAGACTGAAGAGGTAACAACAGCACATTATTTGGGAAAGATACATGAGAGTTTTCATTACCACAAGGCCTTAGATTCACTTTCAGCAGGAGATTCTGCTCATAACTTTAAATGGGACAATGGTTTATTAGTCAGGCTCTTTAGGATAGAAGGAGATGCTCATTATCTTTCTTGGAAAAGATAATAGTTGTGTGCATATAGTTCAGCACATCTCTTTGGCACAAAGAAGATTTAAAAAAATTAGTAGTATATCTTACTGAGAAGATGTGAATTTCTCTGCCGTTATAATGCTACTGTAATCACAACTGAATTTGGGAATAATTTACCTCAAAACAGGGAACACATTCCTGCTGTTGTTGAACTGCCTCTGGTGTCAATTCACTAATGCAACAGCTTCATGTACCATTATGGAGACATTAGATTCAGCTTTTTGAAACTGGAGCAAATGTTTCTAGGTCAACTGGTCAACTATTTAAGCCAGCAGCAAAATAATAGTTAATCTCAGTCAACAACTTTTAATCCAGGGGTCAATTTATATGTAAAACTTATGTGAATTGTCTAGGTAGGAAATGTAAGATGACATTAGACATGTAGTCTTTAAAAAGTACTTTAGTCTGTTCTGAAAGCTGAAGTAGGATCTAGTCCAACAATACTGATACAGTCTCTAGTTTCAGTCAGATTCAAGGCTGAGAGAAACCTCTCACATTATTTTCCCAAGTCACTGGTATTCTTTTTGCAGTAAATACTCTGGTGTTTATTTGACATTCATAAATCTGATAACAAACATTAACAACGTGTAATGTAAAATCTTCTCTAAACCCATACCCTTTTCTACTCAAGTGCATGCAGCAGCACAGAAGGAAATATAAGAAGACTCCTAACTTAAGAGCTGTTTTAACTAAGATGAACAAAATGCTGCTTAGCATGGCTAAACTTCCAGATGTGAAGTGCATTAGGAAGAGCAGTTTATGTAAGGACCACTTTTAAAACAAAATTTCCATCTGCTTGGTATAGTTTCCTCCTGCTCCACCTAACAGCAATTTGGAAAGTTTGATCAAAGCTATGCTCAAATACAATTTCCCCTTTGTCATTAGGAATATTTACTTGAACAAGAGCTACAGGATTTGGTACACAGGATTTCACAGCATTTTTTTTTTTTTAATGGGAAGTTTAATAGTAAGTGTAATGGCAAACAAAGGGGAGATAAGTTGGGAAAAGGAATTTGGAAGAAAGTTCCTGTGTTTGCATAAAAACTTATCCCTGCTATTTTTTAAACTTTACTCTGGTAACACCTGTGTTGTAATAATCAAAAACAAAGTTGCATTTTAAAGTTAGCTCCTTTAATTTATTTTTTTCTTCCCTTATTACTCACATTTCTTTTCCGGTTTTTATTATCCAGCCCCAATGGGGATTTTCTTTTATCTTTGTTATAATTGTTAATGTTTGTACATGAAAAGCCCACTGACCTTTTACTGACATGTGAGTCAGAGGATTAATAGCTCTGCACACAACCTTCTGAAAATAGTGGAAAATTTTCCTCATGCTTTTCAGGTGGACAAATGGTGAAAATCCTACACAGTATCTTTTCCTCAATATTAAAATGGATTGCTTCTCTTATATAATAATCTCTGATTTTCAAGTTGTATATTTTGATTACTAATCTATAGAGCTATACAGATAATATAGGCAATAATAATTTCTATATTGGTTTTAAAATGCAGATATTTTGTTCATTTTGGAGGATGTAGCCTCCGTAATTGAAGTTATTTTGAATTGGTTAATTAAGGCCAGTCTCTAAACTCATTAATATCTTAACTCATAGAAATAGTTTCAGTGAAATACAATAGGAAATCCAGAGCCAGCCATTCCAGTGGTCATGCCAATGGGATCATAACAAAGTGAGGGAGAGGATCTTGCAATTATGGGCACAAAATATGTAATCATACATGATGGACCAAGGAGGTTATGGCTACGTAAGCATATATGAAGGAACAAGGAAGCTTTGACCTTCCTCTGTTATCTATCCAGCAAATGCCAAAACCAGCATTAGGACTTGAGATTTGCCTCCCACAGTGACTTTTAGGTTAAAGCAGATTAGTGAAAATTTTCAGAAGTAATTTCTAATTTTAGAGGTTATGACCACTAATGGCTTTCTCTGAACTTCCTGGGAACTAAAAACTCCATGCCCAAGATATCACTAGTTTCAGACACCCCATATGGAGACATCCAAAAATGGAAATCACTTGGGTAAGTTGTGGCCTTAACCTTTGTGTCTCTGAAACCATTCCATGGAACAAGTAGAGGTTATGAAAAGTGAGAGGGACGGGGAGATATCGTGGGAGAAAGATATTTGACAATGGCATTTGCTGCAGAGAAAAATGAAAATAAGAAAAAAAGGGACCCAAATAGCAAGGAGATGTTTGGGCAATAGAAAGTGGAGCAGAGTGGTAAAAAACATCACTTTCCAAATGGAACAACATTCAGTCTGTCTCAACATCCATTTTACAGGTGCATTATTTAGCCCATAGAGAGCACTTCAGAAGTAAATCATCCTGTCTAGTGTCTGGAACCGAGTGTATAAAGAAATATTTCATTTGCATGTTATTTTCTTTTTAACCCTTCTTACAATGTTTTCAGCAGTGCTGGGCTTTCATTATTTACTGAAAGACAGATTTGTGAGTCAGACTTACTGAGAACATGGGAGTATACCAAGGAAGTGTCTCCCTTAGCAACAGAAAGCAAGTTAGAGTTCTTCAAAACTTCTCTATTCATGTTTTCTCTCATTGTTATTGGGTCTTTTACAGAGACATTGGCTCTCACTTAATTTGGAGTGCTATAGACCCAAATGTTAGCCAGGTTTAATGAGACAATTTTATGAGTTTAATTTGACACCAGTTACTGAAAATCACGTACAAGGTTATATTATTGCCAAAGGTATATACCTCCTCTGGAAAAAAGGCAGGGGGAGAGAGTTATGTTACTATTTTTCTCGGTATCAGCTAATTTACTTAACTAACTCATAAACTGTAAATAGGGTAAATTATAATTTAACTTGTCTTCATATGATTTGCATTGGTTGGGCTTTAGGCATTAAGAAACAGGTTGTCCTATTGGATGTATCAGTCTGAGTATTCCATACATTTTCCATGCAGGGCAGAGGTTGTTATCACCTACACCTCATACTCCAAGCTGCCCAGCTGTGGATATTGTGTGTTTTCACACTGATGATGGCTGATGAACCCCAAACTACTGCCCCCTATTCATATTCATTGTGCCCACAATCCAGACTCTTAGATATATCTTTAATGAAAAAAATACCCAGACAGTTAAAAGGTAATGACCAACTACATTATCCCCTGTGTATAATAAATTATGTGGCAAAATCACTAGAGTTCAAGTAGCATTGATAAGAAAGAGAAATTAGAGAGGAAAATATTTCTTATAAAAAGATTCTTTTTTATGCCTGTTCTTGTTTTGGCATGTCACTAAACTATTAGACTCTTTTTCATTCTAAATAAACTTGATAAATTTTAAATAGTAAAAAGCAATCTCAGTAAGCTAAAGAAAATCAAGTCTTTATCTAACTGTGTTGCTTGGTTAAATGAAGCAAGTTGCATATTCTGACTTCAGAAATTTAAGTGTCTTTTCTGGGTTGTTGATTCAGTGAATACTTCATTTATTTTTCTGGCAGTTTTCCTGAAAGGAAAGCCAAGGAACATCATCTGAATAAATAATTGTGGTTTATTTTGGCAATATCTTGTAACAGCTCAAGGAGTCAGGTATTTTGTTTTTAACTGAAGCACTCTATCATCTTGGAGTCTGACCAACAGCTTTCTGCCACTTCATGTAACTTCTTTTTTTCACTCTGCTACCTGACCAGATTTTTGCAGTTCCTGCAGAGGACTTTTAGCTAAGTATTTCTGTTTTTACTTTGTCTATCTAACATTAGAATCATAGAATGGTTGGGGTTGGAAGGCTTCTTATACTTCCAACACCCAATCTTAGGAATAGTTATGTCTTTGTGGTTCACTGAGGGATGAGGCTGATGTGTTCACAGGCATCATCTTTCTGGCAAATCTGTATATAAGTGATTTCCAAGAAAAATCTTTTTAAAAAAATATGAAAAAGAAAGAAGCCACAATCCCAGGTAATTTTCTGTAAAACAATCCACCCCAAAAAAATCAGATTTGACTAACATTTCTGCCAAAATACTGATTTGTATTGTAGGCTGAAAATCTGTACTGCTGCAGCCCGGTGCTGAAGATATTCTTGAAGAAGGTGGTTGTTCAGATTTCCTGTTCTGGCTTTTTCATCTCTGGATTTTACCTAGACCCTTGTTACATAAAAAGCTTCAGCTGTCTCTAGGACTATGAATGGTCTGGGGGAAGAGGTTTCACACAGGACCTCTTAGCAATACCAGGTCAAGTTCCTTTGCTTCTATTTGTGTGGATGGCCTTGGCAGAAAACTCACAGTATAAGAGACTATAATGATTCTGTGGGGCCATATTTATTTTCCCCATCTTGTCTTTTTTTTTTTTTTTTTTTAGAGATATAAAATTTGAAACTGAAACTGCATACTTTCAGAGACTCATTAAGGAAATAAAACTTTAATTATTGGTGAGTTCCACCCTGGCACAGCATGAAATGTGTCTGCCTGCTTAATGCAATATGGGGCTGCTTGATTTTGCCAAGAAAAGAGTTCCTACTTAATAAAAACAGCCATTTTCATCAACAGGAGGAATAAAATGATCTGTAATTATATATTTGAAGCTCAGTGGGTGAGAAGACCAGGCCTGATCTTGGCAGTCAGAGTAGCTGAACTCCAGGTCTTTGACCCTTTGGAAGCTGTTCTGTAGAAGTATGTCTGTGCTGACCATGCTTATCCACAGGATAAATTTAGTTAGAGTTTACTTCATCCTTTATTTCAGTTAAAGTTGGTACAGTGCTATTCAGAGATGCAGGAGGTGATAGTTCACTGCTAAGCATGCTGCTTCTATCTCACCTGCCCACCTCTGCCAAGAAATGGCTGCAAGTTGGATGCAAACACCTGCAGGCAAGAGTAGGGTGGGGAAGTACCAGGTAGGTTGTAGTGACCTGGCTGACACGGTTCTGAAATGTGAATCTAGAAGGCTTGGGGTCTGGTTCCTGCTCAAATAGAAACCTCCTGTGAGTAAACCACTAAGTCTTTGCCTCTAAAATAGATGCCACTGTCCTTACTGGGTTTATTGAGGGTAGTGGGTGGGGGTTTTTTGGACTTGTTTTTAATAAAAGCCTGGAGTGTATTTAGATGTAAAGCATTTTGTGAGACTACAGTATTTATTTTGGAGGCTGAGGCTTGGCTGCATTTTTTTATTTTTTCCTAATCCCCTGAGTTGGGAAATTGAATCTTATTTTTCCTGGAAGACAGGGGGAGGGTGGCAACAAGAATCAATGTGTTAAACCATTAGTCACCAACTGCTGGAGCACAAATATTGACAAGTGCAAAGGTTTGGTGGTCTTGATTTTCTGCATGAATATCAGCAATCTATCACACAAAGCCTGCCTGTACTTCCAGGAGCATGTCCCTGGGTAACATTAACATGATTATTGCAGTGTAATAGAGAGATAACTTCCACTGAACCTACGTTACCCACTATCTGCTTATGCAGAGTTTTACATTGCAACACAAATATAATAAACTTTATGGTTCTAAAATCAGCAAATCTTGTAAGTTCTCATCTGATCGTGGTTCTTAGGTCTCCATATTTGCTTTAAAACATCATATGCTCTGACAGTTGTCCCCCAGGATGAAAGCTGTAACTATGTCAATTCACACTCTAGGAATAGAATCACTGTGGGAACCAGAGCATCAAAACTGAAGCACTCTTTCAGTAAGATCTGTGAAATGGATGGTCAGTGGGCTCTGAGCAGGAAGCTGTGAGCAGAGGGGTAGATGGTAGTCTCAGAAATCTTGTCTGTAAAAACCCCAAATAATGTAAAACTTTCCACTTTTGCTGAGTTTGGCTAAGCTCCATTGGCTTGCAACACTGAATCGTTATATAAGGCTAGTCACTGGATGCCATAGGCAGTTTCAAATCCTTATTGATGAGACCTTCTCCAGAACAAGGCTAGAAGTCCTGGTGTTGGAGATGCCTACAACCTGGGAGACAGGTACAGCCAAGAAAAGAAGTGTAATATTGGTCCATCACACTGTGAACCCTCAGACAAATTACATACTTGTGGTGCCTTCTGCTTGTATCATTCCAGAGATGGGCATCCTCTGCAAATATTGTGCTGTCACCTCCTTTCTTTCTCAAAATAGCAAATCCCTTTCTGCAAAAATCTCACTTCTTACCAGACTCTGTAGCACTCTGGAACCACTGCTTTAGTCTCTCTTCCTAAGAGCAATACTTCTGTGATGGAAGACATCCATTCCATTCTTCACTAGGCTTCCTGTGTTTTACTGGGTTTTGATCTGTAAAGTTAATTCACTCCATCTAATTTCTTTTTTTTCTAATTTAATCTAATTTTTTTTTCTAATCTTCTTCAATCAGCTGTGTTATGTCATCTGTTACCTATCAGTTCTCTGATCATTGTGTACTTAAGGGCCATGATCTATCTTTAGGAGCAGTGCAATAACTCTTACATTTATGATCTTTTCTTGTGAAAGTAGTCATGTTAATATAAATGGGAACTTTGCCTGAAAAGGAACTTAACAAACCAAGTGAAGAGTCAGTGTTTGGCTGGTGGGATGATTCATATGCATTGAGTCCTGCATTTGCATCCATTCTGGTTGTGTCACTGGAATTTAAGACATTATCTTAATCACTTTCTGATGATGAAGAACTGACAACATGCTCATCTGTATGTCCTTACCCTACCAGGCAATTAGCTATGTGTCTGCCATCTGTGAGTATCCCTGGAAATATTTTTACTATGACAATTTTTGAGAGTTGGGGTGCTGAGAATTAACTCTTCTCAGTACATCATCTGAAGCATTTTTGTCTTTGACACATTAAGTTTTAGACTTGGTGCTTCTTAGGAGAAAAGCAGGAATGGGCTACAGGTCTGGATTTTTTTTTGCCTGGGATGTATATTTGGAAATATCTTGACCATTGAATCTTTCTAAGCTTCTATTTGTATAGTGTAAATCAAATCCTACTTCTAAAAAAGTATTACTTCTAAAAGTAATACTTTTCTACCTCATCCATGACACTGAAGGGAGCAGCAGTCTCAAGGATGAAATCTCAGACACACTGGCAAAATTCCTGCTCGGGGAGCAGAATTTTCCTCCTGTGATGTACTTTTTTCTCTGGATAAATTCTATATAGTTGCTACAATTACATACATGCCTTTCCTTAGCAATTTTAACAATACTTGGCAGCACTGATGATGAGTGTCTCAGGAAAAAAACCACAACAATAAATGGATGAGTAATGTATTGCTAGAACAGAGACCACCAACTTTGAGACCATTTCATTATCCAAGCCATACTCTCCCAGTGGAGTTCCCACTGTGCAAAAGGCTTTTCAAAGAAAGCCCTGCACAGCCTCAGCAAACTCCAGTTTAGAAATTACACTTGTGTCTGAATCTGAATGCTTTGCAAATGAAAGAAAGCAGGAAAACAAGTCTTGATTGTTTTGCTTACCTGGTAAATTTTGGTCAGTTTTGCCCTTGTTCCTGCATTTTCAGTGGGACAACCAGTTTCTTGGGAAGTTCTGTGGCATTTTCAAGATGCAGTATCAGCTGTTGCTGTTTATAACCACCTAGCATTGTGAAAGAAGATCATTTACCAGAGAGCACAGAGGCTGATGTAAAATAAAATATTTGTAGACCATAGCTTGAGTAGGGGGACAGTGTAAATGCCTTTCTGCTGCAACATGTGGACTTTCAGAGCTGCAGAGGACACAGAACATTATGAAAGCAATAAGAACATGGAATGCAAAGAGTTCTACATACAATGCACAGCATGGATCCCATCTTTGTTAAAGCCACAGCATCTATAAATAGATTAGGTTTTGAAGCTGAGGTAAACAGCCACCAGTGGCTATTTTGTGAATATGGTTTAGATGTTAACTGCAAGGGAGAACTCATATCTGTTTAGCCTTGTTTTAGTTGTTTGGCTCTGTTCTGCAGCAGAACAGGCAATGGGTGACCTCCTGAGGTCCTTTTCCTTATTTCTGTGATTCAACAAGCTACATGTAAATAGTCTGTGTTGAACTCAAAAAAGTCATCAGAAGAAAGATAATGGCTGTGACAAAACCATCATAACTCACATGCTTGTGGGGTTTTTTAGCATAACTACAGCAAAGTTCAAATAAAGTCAGATGCTAAGCTCTATTTGAAAGAAAGCTTCAGCCTCTTAATTATTTCCTATATTAGTGAATGAATGAAATAAATATAATGAAATTTCATTTTTATAATGAAATAAATGTAGAAATGGATGCATTTACATAAAACAGAGAAAAGAGAAAGATACTTAAGTGAAATGCTGCCATTTTGTCAATTTAGTTACTTACTGTACCAATATGAATGTGGATTATAAAAGAAAAGCAGGACTGAAAATTCCTTGATAATTCCTCATTACAAGCAATGGTCTATGACATAACAAGCAATTTTTGTTATTAAATAACCTTTATGAATCACTTAATAAACATGAAGATGGCTGGTACCCAGTGCTCTACCCCATAGCACATCTTACTTCAAGTGGACAACACAGAAAATACGTCTGCAACATAAGGTGTTTTATGCTATAAGGCACACCTCTAATGATTAAGAGGGCTTGACTGGACTAATATCTGCATGGAAAATCCATTAAAGCTCTTGTATATAGGAAGATTTTACTAATCTGAATGACACTCCCAAGTGTGTTGGTTGAAAGTTATTTATCCTCCTGCATGGGTAGTCTTACTCAGAATGCAAGTAGGTCTTCTCTTAGGGCTAGATTAAAGCAGAAATTGAAGAATGTATAGCCTGAGTTATCACAAGTCTGGCATTGCAAACGTAAGAAACATCATCTGCTAGGCAGAGATATCTTTCATTTGACACTTTGGACTGAAAAGATTTTGACTCCTTATAATTTAGACCATTTATTTTACAAGTACTTTCCCTGGCTAAATTCCAAGTATCAGTAAGAATGGACTTAAGGAAGAGAGGAAAGGGATATGAAAGACATGAAGGATGTCCTCTTTTGAAGACTGTAGATATCCTCAATTTACTTCTCTGCTTAAACATACCTTTCCTTTGTCAACTTGACACATCAGATTTTCCATCTTCTTTCCTCAGAGTTTAAAGAAAAGTGAAGGATTGGGGACTGGGAGTTAGGGAATAAGTGTACTTTTCAGAGAGCAATCCTATGAAGACATCTTCAAGAATGTCAGGTTTTCGGAGGTTCTGTTCAGGGAGAAAAATAAGGACCTGAGAGAGCCAAGGGGCTGGCCTGTATGAGAGATGGCAGTGAAGAGATGGTAGTACAAGTGGAAATAAAAAACAATTACTAATGGAGTAGTGTGGCTAGACAAGTGTATGGATAATATCAGGGATAGAGAAAAACCAGTCTGTGGAGGAGAAGAGACTATAGATGTTGACACATGACTGCTTGAGGTCCTAAATTATATTAAGAGTTCTTCCAGCAGGCATGCTCAATCTGTCTCCTCCTCTGTATTTTGTAGCTCTGGAACTAATGTTACAGATTAAATAAAGCACTTTGTCAACTCAGTGTGTCTGGCACTGAATTTGTAAATCCATCCTTTCTATTTCAGTCAGGCATGACTGGGTGAGCAACCTCTATGACTAAAAGAATTGACATGAATAATTCTTCCTTGAAATAAGGTCAATATTATCCTCATGTGACTTGAGCTGTGTGGAAAGAACAAAGACCTACATCAGCCGGGTGCTATTAACAACATTTGGTGTAGATGTATTTTGTCATAAGTATCAGCTAATAATTAAGGAATCATTATGACTATCTCTGTTTTTACAAGAACCACGGTATTCTACATAGAAATGTATTTTAACATCAAATTCACCTTTGGGTGGAAGAAGTTTTGTCATTGCAAAACAACTTTTGTGTTATGCCCAAAGCTCTGCATTGATAGAGCACATTTACTAAAAAAGTTGCTAGTATTCATATACTGCTTAGTCTTTGTCATTGTAAAGCCTCTTTTTTTTTTTTCTTGTCACATTAGAATACAGTTTATGGATTATATTTTTTTATTGTTTTTCTGTTCCTTTATATAATTCTGATTTTATATTTCAGTATACAACATAACTGATTTAAACTACTATTGTCAGCTATGTTATGTATATGTTATTTTAAATGTAAAAACATTGGTAATGGTTGGTGCAGCCTGCTGCTGTTTTCAGACAACATCAGAAGGATTTTTTTTTAAATATACAATCTTAATCTAGTTTACTTTAGTGCAGAAAGCTTATTTTGTCCTTACCACAAAAAGAAATGGACAATTACATAGATTATTTTTTCTATGGAATGGTAGAATAGCACCAGTGGCCATAAAATAGCAAAATGCAGGATCTCTTGCTAGTAGAAAATGACAGTATATTTAGGAAAATGAGCTCACATAGATATTACAATGATTGTTACAAATATCCCACATTAAAGAGTAGATAATCTCTTTACAAGTGCTTATGTGGCCAGTTTCATTGCCATATTATACTTCTGCTTATATGTCACCAGGGTTTAACATTCTTCACCATGTCTAAACTGACTTAGAGAAAGGAATGACAAGTCAGGTGTATTACATTGGAAGGCCTATAATATTTTCTTCTCATTTTTCCTACTAAACTGTAACTGTTCTCAGCATAAATTAAATTGCATAGGTAGGAAAACTTTCTCATACATGCTGATTTTTCAGTTCTATGTCTAATATTCAATCCATGGTGTACAACTTTTACAAACACAGCACCAACTTCAGAAACACAGGACTCTAAAAATAGCTTGTGGACAGCCTATGATCTACTATTGAATCATCAAGAAAATTCCCTCTATAGTAGTATAGTTTGACTGTTCTGGTGCTTACCAAGGTTGGCTAAAAGAAAGCAGATGTAGACATGGGTTTATATCTTTTGCTGATTTTACAATATTTTTTGATAATCTGTTTTCATTATTGGAAGCTGGCACAGGTCATAGAACAATGTATTTGAGTAACATTTTTTCTTCATTATTGATTTAACTCTCTTATGACCCGGTTGCATAAATATAGCTAAAAATAATTATGTTTACATTCTGTTTCACAGTGGTGGCCACCTACTTCCAGTGACAGTAATTTATTTTTTTTTCTTGTCCAGCAGATTGCACAGCTCTGGTTTTCCATCACAGTATTTCTAGGCATAGCTGTAGCCATTGACAGCAGATTTCAGCTCTTTCTGCTCTTGCTTCTTCTAAAGGCACAGAATTCTGGCCAAACTCATCAGCTGCTTCAGTGATGTGGGAATGTGACCAAGAGGCCATTTCTTATCCATTGAAAACAGGTTGTAGAAGATTGAAAAGGTTTGAACAAAGGCAGAGAGCCATTAACATGGATTGGAAAGTAAATTCTTGATATAACTATTTTGAAAACTAAATTAAAGTGGGACATATTTGATTTCCAGGAACTGCAATGATCTAGATCCTTAGCACCTTTTGATTTATATAAGCCAGTTAACATAAGCTGGCTCTGTTGAAGATGTGAGAATTAAATTTACATGTATTTTTTTGTGAAGAATTCAATGAATGTACTTTTCCTTAAAGCCAATGGTCCTTTCTAACACTGCTACTTCTTCTGGTGACAGATATTTTAGTGATTTGAGAATCAGAAATTAAAAACTGAGTTAATACCTTTTTCTTTCTTACCCAAGCTGTTAGTTGCTTTCTTACCTAACCATATTTCCAGGGTGCAAAGCAGGACTGTGAAAAATGAAACTTGCACAGCCTTAACTGTGTTTGGACTGATTTTCCAGGAAAGAAACTGAGTCTGAACTCTGAATTTAACCTCACATCTAAACAATGCAACATACTGAAGCCATTAGCTGTTTAGCACTAAATTTAGCAATGAGGAATTCCCTAGATGATTTTTGCATTCCAGAGCTTCTACCACATGAGATTTGTGGGGACGTGAAGATTCGAGATGCTTAACAAACATATATATATAAAAATTACATTATTCTCCAAACTGCCTGGTGAACTAACATTCTCTTCTAACATCACTAATTAGGTCTTGAAAAATTCTGTGGTGTCACAGATGTTGCTGTAGAGGAAACCACACTGGCAAGCAAGGAGGAAATAATAACAACACTTTTCTTAATTTATGGGAATAGGAGGCTTAACCCTTATAGTGATAGAACAGGATCTGATGTTTTATTTGACATGTTTTCATCATAGAATCACAGAATGTTAAGGATTGGAATGGACCTAGAAAGATCATCTAGTCCAACCCTACTGCCAGATCAGGATCACCTAGACCAAGGCACCCAGGAACAGATCCAGGTGGAGTTTGAATGTCTCCAGAGCAGGAGACTCCACAACCTCCCCGGGCAGCCCCTTCCAGGCTCTGGCACCCTCACTGGGAAAAAGTTTTTCCTTGTGTTTACCCTAAATCTCTTTGCTCCAACTTGTTCCCATTGCCTCTTGTCCTAACACTGGATGACATTGAGAAGAGTCTGGCTCCATCCTCCCTACCTCTCCCTTAATATATTTATAGACATTTAAAGGTTTCAGTACTTTTCTCCTGGAAGGAGGTTTGGCAGAGACTGGCTGGACAGTGATGACCAGTGATACAATTAAAAAATAGTCATGTGGTATCATTTTCAAAAATATATGCTAGCGATGCTAGTAACTAACACAAGTTTCTTTCACTTCTTCATGACCACTCAGTTTTCTCTGTTCTCAGATCACAGAATGGTTGAGGTTTGAAGGGACCTATACATATCTTCTGCTCCAACCCTCAGCTTGAGCAAAGTCACCTAAAGCTGGTTGCCCAGGCAAGTTTTTAATAACTCCAAGAAGGAAGAGTCCACAGCTTCTCTGGTCAACCTGTGCTGGATCATTTTCACAGTAGAAAAGTATTTCCTGATGTTCAGATGGACTCTCTTGTGTTTCAGTTTGTGCCCATTGCCTCTGCTCCTGTCACTGGGCACCAGTGAAAAGAGCTTGGCACTGTTCTATTTGCACACTCCCTCCCTTCAGGTATTTGTGAATGCTGATGAGATCTCCTTGAGCCTTATCTTCTTCAGACTAAAGAGCCTCAGCTCTCTCAGCCTTTTGCTCGTATGAGATGCTCTAGTCCCTTTATCATCTTTGTGGCCCTTCACTGGACTGTCTCCAGTATACCTGTGTCTCTCTTATACTGAGGAGCTCAAAAATTTATGCAGTACTCCAGTTGTGGCCTCTTCAGTGCTGAGTAGAGGGGAAGGATCACCTCCCATTGGCTTTCTCTTGTGTTTTCTTTCTTAAATTGGGATCAAGGGCATTGTACTTTCCAACATCTTTACCCCAATCTGGTAAAATATATTTACTCTTGAAAAAAAAAAAAAGTATTTTATAGCTGTAGATTGACATCTGGAGCAGCCCACTGAAAGCATCTTCTCTGCCCACAGATGTGACAGAAAACACTGAACTTTCACAGTAGTGCTTCATAGTTTTAGTCCCTAGCTTGGGTCAAGACAGAGGGCATTGAAAACTTTCTAATGTTCCTTTATGTACTTCAGAGAGTGGAAAATTTGTTTCTGTATTTGGAAAATTACTCTCTTTACTGTGCCCCTTATTGCTAATCTGAAATTGAAGCTTTGGCTTCTAGCCATTGGATTATTTTTGTATGTTTCTATACACAGTTTAAGACTTTTCTCCCTGTGAAGTAATGCAGTCTCCTTAGACTTCCTCTAAAGCAAGTTTCCTACCATTCCTATCTTTATCTTTAGGAAACTTTCAATTTTTTCCTGCATCTTTCTTTTGAAATACGGACCCTGGGCTGTACTATTCCAGTCATGGTCTTTTGTTGTGTGCTGGTATCAAATATACGTGTATTCCCACAAGCCACATACAATGCTTTTGTCTTTCCAAATCTACCCAGATTTTACCTAAGAATGCAACTGCTGAGGCACAAGGTGTTTGTTTTTGCTCAACTCAAAAACTGTTATTGGTGGCTGGCTGGCTCTGAGTCCCCTTGTCATGTCCCAGCTCTTCTATGTGGCAGTGTGGAAGTGCATTTCTGGGTAACCAGTGTTCTCAATGTTACTCCCTGCAGCAGTGCCTCGTTAGGAACACCAGGAGTGTGACTACACTCTGCATCAGGGTGCTGTGAGCAACTGGGGGTCCCCCAGAGCAGTCCAGCATCAAGTCCAGCCATTAACCCTACATTTCCAGGGTCCCTAAACCATGTCCCCCAGCACCATGTCTACGTGATTCTTAAACTCCTCCAGGATGCGGACTCAACCACCTCCCTGGGTAGCCCATTCCAATGCCTAACCATCCTCTCTGTAAAGAAATTCTTCCTGATATATTCATGAATTCCAGGAGAAGGCATGATTTTGGGGCCCTGACAGTATACCAGCTCTCATCATAATAGTGAGAGCTGAGGTTTTGCTTTTCTTAATCTATTAATTTGTTTGTCTCACTACTGAGCCTATCATCACCTGCATGGACGAGGACTGAGTAATTAAGCCCTTTCCCATTGTTAGGTCAGGATACACCCTTCTGCAATGGGAAGGAGATGCCTTTGCCCAAAGGTTGAGATGTGTGAGAAGCACTAAGTGTGAGTGATGTGTTTTCAGGCCAGATGTACAATTTGATGAATCTGCTTGTTTTATCATCCTGTAATGAAACTAAAACCTCAGGGCATGTACTCCTTGGAGCTGTGGATTTTCAGTGAGAAAATGTACAGGGAGAATATAGTCCACTTATGTATTCATTGCAAGTTATTATTTGATTGTGGGTGCTGTTTTTTTGTCATCCTCACCCATCTGCCAGGGAGATGACTGGAAGCTAATAACTCCCATATTGCAGCAAGTCACTGGGAATGCATCAGTGCTATCAGCATGGGCTGGAGAAGAGCACTAGGCAATTTGTTAGGCATTTGGAAAAGCTGTTAGTAAGGACTTCTCTCTTTCCCAGTCACCTAGTTGATATTCACAGTGCTAACCGAAATACTTGCTGTCCCTGCCTGTCTTGTCTTTTCTTGCTAAAGGAGGAAGCCAGTGGCAGGTAGTCACAGAGGGTGTGGAGTAGGTCTGTGGAAAGCCAACTGCAAGTGTCTCATAGTATGGCTTAAGCTCTACAAGAAAACTACATCAGACTACCTCTCCTATTTGGTTTTGGTACAAAAAAATGTGTGAAGTTCTCTTTCAGAACGTGGGTGTACTGCCATTGTGAGTGGGGATGGGGAGCCCAGTACTCTTTAGAGAGTAGTCAATCCCAATATAGTATATCCTTGTCCCACTGATTGTAAGGCTGCACCCTGGTACTTATCTCTACTGTCTCTATTGTTCATCTCCTGTCTATTGTTATGGTTATCAGTTACAATAAAGGACACTGATTTACAAAACACTTGAACTTTATTAACAAGGCATTCTTCTGGGATGATGAAGTCACTGAATGCTCCTTAGGAGGAAGCATTGACTTGATAGAGTATGCCATGCTAGATTGGAGCAGAAGTCTGTGATTACTTACATCCTCCTTGTGGCAGCCATATATGCTTCAGGAAAGTCCATAATAATACTGACACTTCTGGAGGGATTCTTTCCCAGGGTATACCATCCTACCTTGCCACAGCCAACACTAGGATTTCCCAAATCTGTTGGTGTTTGTTGATCTCTGAACATAAGCTCACAAATACATGCTCACTATTGTTTGTTTGGTGTTTTTTTTTCTTGGTTTTTTTTTTTCCCTGTGGTTCAAACATTCACCAGCAATTCTGCAGAAGTGTTGAAAGATATTGCAGAAATTTGTTCCTTGATGTCACAGATTAACTGAAAGAAAAAACCCAAAGAATAGATCATTGTTCCTAATCCTTTTATTTCCCCACTTAAAACCATGTATTTAAAACTTAGAGTCTTGAAGCAAAAACTCAATTTAAGGCGTTGGGTGATGAGTATTATTTTTTTCCCCTACTGTGTAATATCAGCATCTTGTAAAACTTCTGGGAATAGTGAAGTAAAGTGGTAGGGAAGGGTAAGTAGAGGAAGTATTTAATGAAGGATGTTAAACCATTCCAGACAGATCCTTGAGGGAATATCTTTCAAAATGAATCCTTAAGTGGCAGGAGGCAAGCTGGGAAAATATGCTGCCAGTATCTTTTACAACCTTCTGAGGAGTGGTGGAATAATATGAGGAGCCTTTTCCTTTCTTGCCAGATTTAGTTTCTTCCTCTGGGCTGTGCTGGCAAAATGTTAAGCACGCTGTAAAATACTGCCTTTAAATTGGTGCTAGCAGGTTCCTATGGCTATATGCCACAGGACTGAGGATGGCTATCTCCACTAAGTTTCTATAAGCTTCTGCCAAGCAGCCTTTCTGGCTTCCTCTCCTCCTCTGCCTCTCCAGTGGTTGCTCATCAGTGTGTGTATGCACTGGGAGTTCAGAGCAGACCCTCAGTGGCTGTGGTGGTCTCCTTATAGCACCCTAACATTACAGTGTGGGTGTTACCACTGTTTCCCATCCACTAAATAAATATCACCATCTGAGGGTTGGACTTGATCTCCAGAGGCCCTTTCAAACCCTACCATTCCATGATTCTATCATATAGCAAGATAGGCAGAGAATAAACTGAAATCTGCATTGCACAGTCCACTACTCTGGGCTGTATCAGAATAAAATATTAAGTTTCTGATATACACACAAGGCGATTTTGTGTATCTGTGATTGCGTTTGTAGCAGAAAAAAAAAAATTAATAATCCTTTTTTAGTTCAAAACCACATATATTAGTTGGGAAATAATGCAATTTTATTCTGTAAGTGATCTTAAATGTCTTTTCCCTTAGTTGCTTATTTGCATGTATCACAATCATGTTACATAACCAACAAATATGTTTAGTGTGCACCTCTACTCTTCTATAAGATGGCATTACAGTAAATAAGTTTTGGCATACAAGTACTACATAATACACTTCATATGGTTTAAATATGTTTCATTAATGGTATCCAGGTTTGGACAGATACTATCTTAAATTTAGCAATGTGAGAACAGAAGGCTTATAAGGAGACAAGAATTTTATTAAAGAATAGATAGATAGATAGATAGATAGATAGATAGATAGATAGATAGATAGATAGATAGAAAGGAAAAGAAATATTTTAAATCTTGTTACCCCCTGACAAATGGATTGAATCACGTGCTTTAAAAACATCAACAAATGATTGTGTATTATATCTCCAAAGTGAAAATGCTGCCATCCCCCCACTGCCTTTTGCTCTTGCAGCATATTAATTGGCAATACTTAAAGGTGCCTTTTGGGGTTATGTGAGGATAGAGGAGGCCTCTTGCTGGAAACTGCTGAACTGTTTTAAGAGTGTTTAGTGAGTTTTAGAGTTTGAGAAACCTTATGATCTATTGCAGGAAAATGTTTTTGGTGTTTTGTTTCTTTTTTTCTAGGTAGTGGAGAACCTTGTAGAAAAATCTTGCTGGAGAGGAAATGAAAGATGATCTGTTTTCATCCACTAGAAAGGTAAGGGCCAAAGATGCTCACTGAAAATTTAAGTACAGTAAACAGTACTTTGAGTTCAACTTTATTGTGTGGGAATTTGATGGAGATTACTGTTTAGCTGAGTTTTGTTTCTTTTGGAGTAATAAACGTTCAGGCATCTGAGTGAGATTTTGGGCTCTGCTTCTGTGTTAGTCTTGGACCTGGACCAATGCTAGGATTTCAGATAAGTCATTGTACTTGTTCTTTGCCTCTCTGTCCAAGAGAATCCATGGCTTCCTCTCTGTACCTTACTGACCACGTTATTCATGTTCATTGACAGGGATTAGAAATGAAAATGTAGCAGCTCATAATGTAAAAAGCTTTTTAATATCATTGGTAATTACAGACAGCAGTATTCAAAAAGTTTCCCAGGCACTTGACTGTTGAATGTGAGAAGACCTGCTGCATTCAGATGGCTCCATCACTGTAAGTCACAGTTTCCATTGCTCTGGTGTGGCCCACTGGGAAGGGTTTTGACTATAAGAAAGGAGCATGCTAAATTATCAGTAGGATTTGTCAATGCCAGGTAGATATGGGCATGGTGCACACATGTCTCTACTAAAGCAAATTCTCACATCATGATTCCTGTGCTTAGACCAACACTTGTGGTGAGATTGCATTGCTTCTCAGCCATGACCCTGCAATGCACACTTATTTTCCCTGACATTTAAGGTCTTTTGAAAATCACTGTGGATCCTGAAGCACAAAATAATATATAGTTTAGCTATTGCACAGCTAAATATATATGCACAGAGGCCCTGATCTTATCTGTTCTTTGTTTCATAGTACATGTTTACTTTCATCTGTGATAAAATGTTGTTGATATGAGACAAATTAGAAGGATGCTCCAGTTTTCCTTGTAAAATCAGCCTATCTTTATTGTTGATGTTGTAACTACTTCTGATCACATATTTAATAATGCACATATGCTCAGACAGTTTGTTGCTGAAACAGCTCACTTATAAGATGATCTTTAAAATGTCAATACATCTTTTTGGAATTAAAAAAAAAAAGAACATTAATCAATCCGTTCTATGATCAATATATTATAATCTATTTATATTATGGCCTCTAGAAAAGCAATAACTCTGACAGAATAAATATGCATGTTTTTCTTGAGACTTTACTACTGAGGTCATGTGCAAGATTTCTATGAGCTTTTCATCAGGCAGTGTGTTCTTACATTTAAAAGGCAGAATAGCTCCTGGAATATAACATAGCCTTAAGGATAGACTCCTGGGCCCCCAGGATAGACTCATATCTACAGCAAGCCTAAAAAAACCCCATATAATCAGCCTCTCAAATTACAAACACAATGGGCACAGATCTCTTCAGGTGATTCCTCTACCTCAGGCCAAAAGGTATAATCACATAACAATCCCTAGTAAAGCAAGGGTGTGGTCATTTGCTATAATCTTTGTTTCTATAACATAAGCAAGATTTTCTTCCTTGGGGAAGAGAGAAGATGAAAAATTGAAAAGGTATGTAATGGTTGTTTGGTTTTGGCTTTGTTCTCCTTGCCCCCTCCCCCCCCCACCAAATTTTCTTTTTCTTTTTTTTTTTCTGATTCAGGCTGTAATGTCAGACCATTCAGAGCACAAGAGTGCAGATAAGAGCCAGGATGAAGTTTTCATTCACCACCACACAGTGGGGTGACAAACTTAGCCATGGGTGTTCTCAAAGGGTTTTTCTCTTTCTTAGATATGTCCAGAAAGAATAGATATTTTTATCTGAAAATTGCTAAACCATGACTCATGTAGAGGTTCACTTACCATAGTCATAAATCCTTGAACATGTGCCTATACGACTCAATCTCTGGACATGGCAATTACCTGATATCTGCTCAAATTATCTGGTCAAGGTAAGTCTTCACTGAAGATATTAGCTGCTCCCATCTGGTTTGGGCACCTACATTCTCAGAAGTGGTGTTGCTTAGTGATCTCCAGGCTTAACCTCCCTTGAGGTTGCTATTGAACCTCCACTGGGTTTTTGTCAATAAACATATGTTTACCCTCTGACTTCTAAATCCCCAGAAAGGTAATGAAGAAATTGCAAAGTGAGATTGATATGTTTATTAAGTATGAATGACATTTTGAACTGAGCCTAATTACTGAAATTGCTGTGCAGGAAAGGCCACTCAAAAGATCCCTCATGAAAAAAAAAAACACAAAGTTGTAGGGCATAATTGTACCTCTTCAAAAGCAGATTATGACCTTTTTTGTCGAAGGCAGGGAAAATTTTAAAGAGAAACTTGCTAACCCCTGACAGGGTCTTATTAATATTTACAAATGTCTGAAAGGTGGTGTCAAGTAGAAGGAGTTGGTCCCTTTTCAGTGGTGCCCTGTGGTAGGACAAGAGGTAACGGTCACAAAGTGGAACACGGGAAGTTCCATCTCAACACAAGGAAAAACTTTACTGGGAAAGTGACCAAGCACTGGAACAGGCTGCCCAGAGAAGTTGTGGAGTCTCCTCTGGAGACTTTCAAGACCTGCCTGGATGTGTTCCTGTGTGGTCTGCCCTGGGTGTTCCTGCTCTGGAAGGGGGGGGTTGGACTCAATGATCTCCAGTGGTCCCTTCCAACCCCTACCATTTTATGTTAGGGGTATTTTAGTAGACATGAGCCAACAGTGTGTGCTTGCAGCCAAGAAGGTTAGTTGCATCAAGAGAAGTGTGGCCAGCAGATTGAGAGGTGATTCTGCCCCTCTACTCTGCTCTGGTGAGACCTCACCTGCAGTACTGCATCCAGTTCTGGAGCCCTCAGCACAGGAAAGACATGGAGCTGATGGAGCAGGTCCAGAGGAGGGCCACAAAGATATCAGGGGGCTGAAACACCTCTCCTATGAGGACAGGCTGAAGGAGCTGGGGTTGTTCAGCCTGGGCAAGAGAAGGCTCCAGGGAGGCCTTATAGCCACCTTCCAGTACCTGAAGGGGGTCTACAGGAAGGTTGGAGAAGGGCTGTTTACAAGGGCCTGTAGTGAAAGGATGAGGGGTAATGGGTTTAAATTAGAGAAGATTTAGACTGGATATCAG
>JANHGL010016718.1:0-11927 GCA_024611195.1 Ceyx melanurus
CTCAGGCAGGGGGGTTGGACTAGATGATCTTCTAGGTCCCTTCCAACCCCTAATATCTATGAATCTATGAATCAGAGAAACAAGAGAAGGGCAACAGCTTGGGGAGTGTTGCTCTCAACCTACAGCACCCATATGGGTGGATAAAAAAATAACTTTTGGTGCCTTTTAGCACAGCATGGCCTCTTTGAGAACAAAGGTCCTAGGGCTTGGGTTTCCCTTCTGTGGGTGAGGCCGAGAGGTGAAGTTCCCTCACTGCCCTTGGTGTTCCTGTCTGTGTTGTCCTGGCTGCTCAGCAGCACCGAGCAGCTGCATCACACCCTTGTGTTTCCCCAGAGCCCCTCAGGGGCCAAAGCCAATGGATTTATGTTTGGCCTGGACGAATTCTTTGGGAAAAAAAGCCCACATAACTCGTCTTTTAATTTGTTGGCTGCAGTAGTGACAGCACACTTTTATTTGTCCTCATACAGGCACAGAAAAGCATAAAGCCCTTTTCTGTTCTGTAAGGTTTTTGTCTGTGTGACTTTGATTCAAGTACATGTGAGTGAAGAGTGCTTCCAAGCACCACTGATGTCCATGTCCTCTATTAGACTGTTCAGCTGAACACAACTTGCAGACTCAGCAGACTAGGTGCATGATACTCACTGGTTTTAGTGAGTGTTTAGAGGTCAGGACTAAAGAACTGTATTCATGTTTGTTTAGTATGTTTTAGAAAATATTCTTTACGTGCTCCTCTCAGTCCACGGGCTCAGTCCTTACTGTAGTGAAACAGCAGTGGCATAGATAAAATCATGCTTACGTTTCTATGTCATTATGTTTTAGCTGAAGGTTGAGTTGCTGGAAACATTCATTTTCATGTTTTTATAGATTTCTTTAAGTAAAATTCTAAAGAGCATAGTTTGTGAATTGTTTTAGCATCGGTGTTAACATGGTTTAAAAATGCTGCAATAGTGGTTATGAATTAAAATGAAAAGAGTCTATAATACCTATTTTCAAATTCTCTGACAGAAAAATTAAATGTGTGTAATTCTTTGGTGTGAGCAGGTTGTATAAGAGTTTGTTTAAAGCATGTTAGTTGATTAAATACTAATTTAAGGTTGCAAAAAATTCCTGTCTCTGATATGGTGTGACAGCATGTCAGGATTGTTGTTAATAAAATGTCTCTACCGAAGATAGTAATTAGTTTAAGAAGTATGCTGATAATTATGTCATGTTTTATCATGACTTTGTCTCGATGTCTACCTCATGTCCTGGACACCACTGACACATTCACTTGTATCATACAGTGAAGACCTTTTTTCTCTTACAGGAATCAGAACCTAGAAAGGCCAATTAATAGCTTTGCTCTTACCAAAAGATCATGCTTAGAGACGATGGTTAATCCCTGGCTAAAATGCACACAGCTCTGATTAGAGATCACTTATCTTGGGGCCATCTTCTTACCCACCCAGAAGTAGCTCTTGATTAGCTAGTATTGTTCTGAGTGTTTGTAGAATTTTATGGGTTATCTACTGCCCTTTACCTAATCCACATGATATTTTAACCAGTTGGGACAGTGTTTCATATCACACACAAAACAGTTGTGGGGTATAAAACTGATTACTCTCACAATTTCACATGGCAAAGAAGCTGGGACACATGGTGTATGTTGATAGGCACTGGATAAAGCAGAGAAGTCTCCCTTGGCAACTTCTGTGGGTGATACGAAAGTGGCAAGGAATCCTGGAAACTTCCCAAAACTTTTTGTTTATAGATTGTGACAACATGGGGATTCCTACAGTCCTGGACTGTGTCTCTTGTCACTTGTCCTTTGCCAGAAGGCACTGGTTAGTGTCTCACTGGAATGACTCTTTCCATGTCTTGGACCTCGATGCTTTTACCCTTCAAAAGACTTTAGCAGATTGGTGGGAAACACATCCCAGCTGCTGAGGTACTCCAAATCTCTCTTGGTTTCTAGGCACCAAGGGGATTTTTATGTAAAAAAGCATTAGTAACATTTCTGGGGAGAAGGTTTCTAGGAACAAAATTTGCCTTAAGCTCACAGTATTACTTGAAGTCTTCCTTAAAATCTGAAACAATGTTTAAAAAAAAAAAAATAATGCACCAAATGAGTAAGCTCTTGATTACAAGTTTGGAAACACAGCTACTAGAGACCATTATTGGGAGCTGTAAGCTGAAGTCTCAGCAAGTGCCTGGTGTGAATCTCCTGTGCCTACTGATTCTGCAAGAGCTGAAGGACAGTGTGGCACTACTGGTGTCACTGTCAGAGCCTCTGAGGCACAGCCCTGCTGGAGGGTTTCAAGGACTTTTCTGCTCCAAATGTGCCCTCTCAGATGTATGATACTAATTTGAAAGCAAAAAGCCAAATTGGGCTACTATTCCATTGCTTAGCTTTGAGGACTTGCTAGAGATAGCTTTTCTTCAAGATGGTCTGCATGTTCCTGTGCCCCTTGAAGGATGTTGTTTTGAGTATATACCAAACATGGCTGTTTTGCTCTCTTGCAGTCTTCAGGATTGAGATAAAAAGCAATTACAGAAAGCAAGATGCTTCTCTGAATGTCTATATACGTGTATTAAGTATCCAGACTGATGCAGCCTGCGAAGTGAAAGAACATCTTTGCAAGTCTGTGCTGCTGAAGGACACTGCTTTGACCTGGTCTCTGCCTGAGGCTTCCAGACGCATTGTAGAGCATGGGGATGGGGATCACCACTCAGAGCAGGAGGGGGTTGGCTTTGGCCTGATACCTGCAAATCTCCCAAGGAGGGACAGGGAAATGGGATGTGGAAGTGGAGGTGGTGGCATCACGAGCTCCTAGGAAGCCTTATGCCATCTGAGAGAAAGCAGGAGGACTCCAAAGTCCCAGTGCCCAATCATAGTTAAAGGCAAACAAAATGGTTGGATTCAATGATCCCGGAGGTCCTTTCCAACCATGATTATTCTGTGATTCTGTGAAAATTGAGCATTAAAACAGAAGGGCAGAGCTTTTTTAGGAAGGATTGACTGCAGAACAAAAGGAAATTAAGGTGAATAAAGGATGCCTTCACCAAAATAATCCAAGATGTGAGGAAAAATAGTCCTCTTGATATCTCAAGGTCATAGAAAAAAAGAAGAAAAAGCATGCATATTTTTATGTGTAGTTGTCTTCCTTGTTTTACTATAGATCTATGGTAATTTCCATCATGCCAGAAGGATCTGATGGATGTGGATTTAACGTAACAAAATTATACAACATCCAACTGTCAACAGAGATTTTTAACTATGTGACAGACTGCAGCTGGACAGCAGGGATTGTCCAGAATTCTATCAAACTTTTTTTTTTTTGTATGGGTAGGGAACAAAGGAATGAATGGGGAGAGATACCAAATTTGATTCTGCCATGAAGGAGAAAAGAGAAAGGCAGCACTTAGGAAAGGATGGTTAAAGAAAATCAATTGCACTAGAGCAGACTTCAATAAGTTGAGAAGTTTGATTTATGTTAGATCTTGGGAATGCTCTTTAACAGTGGAGATGGTTACATAAAGAGAGAGAATACCAAGGAGGAGTGTGGAGTGGCCATTGCTGGGAGATTTTAATCTGGTTTAGGGGGCTAGTGATCCTGCACTGAAGCAGAGGTTGCCCACTTATAGCACCTTCTATGCCTATTTTTGATCTGATGATAAAAAGATGGTTATTGAGTTTAGCACCTTAATTATATCCCTGCTTATAACTAATTGCCTATGATTATATTCTATATTCCTATGATCACAGCTAACTGCTTTGTAAAGCACTCTGAAACATCAGATTACAGGAGAAATTCTATTAGCTTGCAAATTGCTCCGTCACAAGAGACACAATTAAAAACAGTGGTAAAGGTGCCAGCATTTTGTCTGATACCCATGAATGTTTGCTTGGGGTTTATAGTTTTTTGGTGTGTGTTGTGTGTCCCACCCCATTCTCCCTCCAACCCAGCTGCCTTGTACTCACTGAGTGATGTTATTCAGGCCATGTCTGATGAACAGTCAAGTCACTATTAAAATATATATTTAAGGAAGGGATAAACCCCTATTAAAGTAGTTGAAGAAAAATGCACAGCACATGAAAAGAACACCATAAAAAGTGGCCTGGAGCAGTATGGCAATGAGCCTGCTGAGATGGAAGGACACCTTTAATGTATTATTTATATATACTGCTTTACCACCACAAGATATTGAGGTCAAGGTCACGCAATGGACTTCTGGGCAATGGGTCAAGACTTGAGAGGCAATATTGATAACAGCAGCTGAGAGTTTCTTGGATACAGATGGTATTTTTCTAAGCAGCAGTGTTTTCTAACTTCTGATTAACAATGGAAATCTGTTTTTTTTGAAACTGCTTGTGTCTGTCTTAGTCACATCTCATTAACTGTGGTCAGTCCCAGGCTTGGTGTAGCTGCTCTCCCTCTTCCCTGCATCTCCCTGTAAATCATCCAAGTAAATACATTGAATGGATACAACAGTTCTAGGTGGGTTTGGGGGAGATTGTGTTGTCCTTAAGTTCCCCATACCCTGGTTTTCCTCTCTCCCAGTTCTCTGCCAGCTATATTTTCTAACATTTTCAAGTCCCAAGACTGAATGCTTCCAGTGTCCTGGGATCAACAATAATAAAAAATAAGCTGTGACTGAAGAAAACTCAAATACTCTCTGTGACTCCCAGCACGATTATTTCTCTGCTTGATTTTAAAGGTTTCCTCTCCCTCTATAACCTGTTAATCCTACTGGTTGTCATGACTTGTACAGTTTTGGTTTTGTTAGGTGTATTTTTTTGTTCATCTTTTGTGTGTGTGTGGTTTTGTTTGTTTTGTGTTGGTTTTTGTTTGTTTGGGTTTTTTGTTTGTGGGTTTTGTGTGTGTACTTTTTTTTTTTTTTCCTTAATCCTATTTATCATCATTTCTTCTCAGGGAAAGATGGAAGGAAAAACCATTGATCTCTTTAGCCAAATCACATTCTTTGCAATGCATGTCACAGCTCAGAAAGTGTGCTGTGACTTTTTTTTTTTCCTCCCCCGAAATGCTTTTGCCTGACAAGGCCTCCTGACCATGTCGCAACTTTCCTCAGCTTCTTGCTTGGAAACTTCTTCCTGTCTGGCTCCTGTTCCTTTACAGATCAATTCTTACAGCTTCCCTAGTACATTAGTTTATGGTAAACTGCTGATGGGGCTCCATCAACATTTTATTAAATTATTTTTTTCTTTTTTTTTGTCATTCTTTTTGTGTGTTTTCTTATCATTATATTTTTGTGCCATTAAACTAACCATGGTTATATGTTCATCCATGAGCTTGTGTTAACATAAATAATGATTTTTCACTGAGAAAATCATCAGCAAAACCATTTTATGAAGATACTAATGTGCATAGGTAGTGCTAACTTTCTTGAGTGACCAGACTGCAAGCTAGCTCAGAGTCTAATTTTAAGAAAGAAAAAATATTGAAAATACATTACCTTTTATAATCTCCATATTTCTTTAAAAGACTTTGTAAGAACTTCATTCAAAGTAAGTAATAACCCCTAAAAGTAACCAGAGTGAGGTGAAAATTGATGGATTCTCTCTGAACTTGCTTTAATCACTAGGAAAAAAAAACCCAAACAAAACAAAAAAACAACTACAAGAGTATAGAAAGGAATCTGAAATGTGGGTACTGCATCCTCCAGAGCTACTGAGTTTCCATTAGGTGACATACATTGTGGCATATTTTGCTCTTAGTAATAGTGGTGTAAGTTATTCTTATTGAAATTGAAGGAGTTACACTGAAATTCATCTGCCATAATCTAGTGCAGACTTCCTCTCCTTCTTTTTTTGAAGTAATTTGGTTCACATAATGTATATGCATAATTAATTTAAACTAACATGAAATAGCCCATTTATCCTTGAAAGTATTTGGGATTAGAAGACTTCTAGTCCAATTTTCAATATGATTTCTGTTTATATGGCAAAACCACTTGCAAAAACAAGCTAAAGCTTATATGAAAAAAAGAAGAAACTCAACTGAACTTTGAACAGTTCAAACTGGACTTTGAAGAGCAGAGATGAGCTGTCCTAGGAGCAGTTTGCCTAAAGCACTGACACCTGCACACCTGACCAGGTAAAGGTGCCTCTGAAGGTGAGTTGTGAAGATCCAGATGTGGTTAAGTAGGAGGTAATTGCAGGTTAATATGAGTTAAGGAATAAAATGTCAATTCCAGGAATTGCTTAAGGAATTGTATTTTAAGTAGCAGGGTAGAGGTAATAATGGGCAACAGCTTCATCATCATGTGGTGCATCATCCCAGCACTGATTCTGTCCAGTCCTAGAGCCAAACCCTGGCTTTCCCCACACACTTATGTCAGGAAATCGAATCTTCTGACACCAAAGATTGTTCCTACATTATTTCTTTGCTATATTACCCAGAAGTCAAGGAACTGGAGGATGGATGGCACCTAAACAAATACTGTTCTTTCTGCACATTTCACAAGTGAGTTGCATCCTGAAATTTTGAGGCTTCAGAGCTTGTTGGCAAAGAGAAGGTGAATTTTTTCAGCTGCTGTTTTTTTTACAGCACCAAAAGGGAACACATTCCTTTATCCAGTGTTTAAATTGTGTTCATTTAATTTGGAAAACCTGGTGATTGGTCAGCACCCCATAGTGAATTTGGTGATTTTCATGGATATAGAGGGTTCAATTGTTCCTTCACTTTTGCAAGGTGATGTTCTCTTTTTCATAGTCCTGCCCACCATAACCACAAGAAGTATCTCTGCTAAACACTACAAGGGAAAAAAAACCCAACACTTCAGGGTAATTTTCAGCTTGCTTTGCTTTAATTGAATTTTATGCAGTTTGCTGTGTGTAATTACTCTTTCATAATCATGTCTTTTTTAAACAAAATCAAATATAAAAATAATTCCAAGTTCTCTGCTCCAACCTGAAATCTGAATGAATATACCCAAGCTGGCAGCATGAGGTTTATGTTGCAAACAGTCTGGAGCTGCAGGGAGGAAGAGATGGCTTTAAATTGTTTTTATGTCTCCCTAATCCTGGGGCCAACTGGGACACATTGCCTCCTTCAGTAACCTCATTTATGCCTCGTTACTGTGGCTCCTGGGATGCTGATGTCCTAAAGGGAGGTGTAATTTTACCAAGGCATGGATTCTCTCTGGCTACTATTCTGTCTCCTGGGCCATGTTTCTCACAATAGAGGCTAAAATAAAGATTTCTGAGTAGCTGAGATGGCTACTGTGTGCTTGTGGGGAAATATCTGGGATGGGACAGGGGGATGAAGGCAGCATATCTTGGTGTGAACATGCCAACAACTGAACACACCAAGTCTTGCTAGGCTCATGTGTCACATGGGAGACCTTTGTGGGAATTCCTGATTGTGATTATATTTTGCAGAAATTTGAAATGAATTCTACCAGAATAAGTGGCTTAGTGGCTGGACATGCTGGAACAAGTCAGGGAGGTATGCAGGTGGAGGCACTACAGATCCTGGACATCATATTAAGTGCAGGTTGTCATTTGAACCTGCAACATTTTGAAGTTACTCCCCTTCTTCCTTTTTTTTTTGTTTTGTTTTGTTTTGGTTTGGTTTTTTGTTTGTTTTTTTAAATCCACCATCCACCATTTTTATTTTGCATTATTTCAAATACTCTTGCTACACCAACATTTTTTAAAGGGCTGTTAAGTCTAGACTGAGTGCTGAATCTGAAAACAGAGTTCCATTTTTTTTGTCTGAATTTTAATACTGCATCACTGGTCTACCTATAATAAGAGCATATGATTCATTCTTATTCCAAGGCAGATTTATTCTTGCTGATGTGCTTTGTCCTGTCTCCATGCAAACACTTGAATGATGATATTTCCATCTATATCCTCCAGAGATTATTCTGTGGATGGTTACATTGTATAGTTAATGTATATTTTTTCCTAAGAAATCAATGAGCTTTACTTCCTACTTTTTTTTTTTTTTTTTTTTAATGTCTATCTCAAAAGCTTTCCTCTCTTTCTCTTTGTGATTATTCTTGGACATTTTATCATGTATATTTGCTACAGCAGGAAAGAACGATCACTTTGAGAGTGGTTTTCCTATACCAGAGTAGACATATATTTCCTATGCTTGTGGTGGAACAGCTACTGACCAAGTGGCTGATAAAATGTACTCTATTCACTACTCATATTGTACCTGATGTGTTTATTTTTAAAACCATTAATGTCTTTTCACCAACCATGTTGCAGTTCTTACAGCCTTGGGGATCCTGAATGGAGACGTGCCAGCTGCAGTCCAAAGGCAGGATGAGATGAAGGTCTTGTTCCAGGAGACCTCTAGTGCAATGGAAAAGGGAATGCAAAGAGAAGTAGAATGACAAAGGGAATGCAAGGAGAAGCAGTTACACCTTCCACTTACTGAGCCTGAGCTCTGATGTTTAGCACTGTAAGTCTGGGTCCAAAGCTTTTACCTTATTGTCCTTCAAAGGTGTGACAGCTGGTGATACTCTTGCATTAATCATGAGTTGCTTCTCCCTGCAGTAAGTTGCTGCCAGGTCTGAGTGGCATGCATTTAAACACCAACCACACTGGCTGCAGACAAATACACACTGAGACATTTCAGACATCAACTTCTTAGAAAAGTCTGCAGCAACGTTGAGGAACTGTTTCAGTTAGTTTGTGACTGGCTGGCACAGGGTTTAACTTGCATTTAACTGTGTATATATCAGGCTTGGATAGAGGGGGCAAGGAATGTCCTTTGTGAGCCTCCCTGTGGCTGAAGTTATTTTACCTGATGGAGCTTTAAATGAATGAAACAAGGAGCAGGAGACATACACTCCTGGGTCCTGGTTCCATACCCTCATGTGGAGAGTAATGGGATCAGCCCAGAGGCCAGGGACTAGACTCCACTTAAAAGCAGCTGGAGCATTCTGATTTATTTTGTAAAGAGTTATATTGAAGCCAGTTAATGAGAGGATGTTTGACAGTGGCTTACTGTTGGCAGCATGGATGTAAAACCAGGACCATCTAAAAGTGAAAATAAGCAGTCTGTATTGGATATGGCAGAGGACGGGATTGATAGGGCTGAGAGACAATAAGGCCAAGTGCCAGGTCCTGCATTTCAGTTACAACAACCCCCAGCAGCTCCAGGCTGGGGTAGGAGTGGATGGAAACTTCCCAGCAGAAAAGAACTTGGTGGTTCTGATGACACCTGATTGAACATGAGCCAGTGTGTGCCCAGGGGGACAAGAAGGCCAACAGGATTCTGGCCTGGATCATGAGCAGCGCGGCCAGCAGGAGCAGGGCAGGGATGGTGCCCCTGTGCTGAGGCCTTGTGAGACCTCATCTCCAGTGTTGGGTTCTGTGCTGGGCCCCTCATTCCAGGACAGACATTGAGGGGCTGTAACATGTCCAGAAGAGCTGCCAAGCTCCTGAGGGGCTGAGACAACAAGTGGTGTGAGGAGAGGCTGAGGGAGCTGGGCAAGGCCAGTGTGGAGAAGAGGAGGCTGAGGGGGGACCTCATTGCCCTTTACAGTTGCCTGACAGGAGGGTGTAGAGAGGTGGGTGAGGCCTCTTCTCCTTAGTCACTAATGACAGAACCAGGGGAATGGGATGAAGTTGCAGTAGGGGAGGTTTAGATTGGATATTGGGAAGAAATTATTTCCTGAGAGAGTGGTGAGGCCCTGAAACAGGCTGCCCAGTTAGGTGGTTGAGTCACCATCCCTGGAGGGGTTTAAGAAATGAGCTGACATGGTGCTTCAGGACATGCTCTAGGGACAGGCATGAAGGGGGCTTGTGTGAGTTTAGGTTTGTGGGTATTTAGGGTTGTGGGTATTTAGGTGTTTTTGTTGTTGTAGGTATGGCTGGACTCGGTGATCCAGGAGGTCCTTTCCAACTATTCTGTGATTCTATGATTCTAAGGGAGCTCATTAAGGGTGCAGACGATGGAGCTCTGTGGTCAGGGAAGTGTTTTCAGTAGCATTCTGGGGAGAGCTTAGCTGTGCCAGATGATGTTCAAGGTCAGGCATTTATCACAGAGAATACTGAAGCCAGCCATGGTGTGAGGGTAGTTTCACCTTGCAGCTGCTTGGGAGGAGAAAAAAACCTCCAAATGTTAACTCAGGGACTCAGAGTAACATACTCCCTGTGAGGCTGAACAGGTCATTGTCAGAAGGGACACCCCACTGCGTGTTCCTCTCAATTGATTAGTTTTCATGGAGCCATGCTGCCAGCAGGGTTAGGGAGCTGATCCAGCTCAAAGCTCACCCATGAAAATGGAATTAAGCTTTTTGTGGCAGCTCATGCTTAGGCTGGCTTAAAATGATGGAAACAGACAACTCAGGCTTCTCTCCAAAGATGATATCCAGGCTGCAAGCCTGAGTGACAAACAGAAGAATGGCATTGTCTGCAGAGACTGAGAAACCAAGTGGGGGAGGAGAAACTGCAGCTCTGTTTTAACCACCCTAAACTTCAACTGACAGATGAGCACCCAAGGAGATGTCAGAGAGACAGGCCTAGATTTTAGCCTGTAAAGGAGAAGACAAGTCTGGAGTAGAGAGAGAGATCTATAGGTCATCACAACAGAGAGAGCAGATGAGTTTGGATTGGTGGATAAAATTACTTGCATTTTTTTTCCTTGCCTTGATCAGAATTCTTTCCAATATGTCAGATGATATATTTCTGTTACAGAATTACTTCACACTCAGCATATTGCAGCAGATCATCTTCATCAAGATCATGATGTGATGTCCTGTATCTGGGGATTGAAGCTGTCCTGGCCACTCCCCTGAGTTCAAGTTATTGTAAATTCATGCTCCATTTGCTCTTCTCCATGTTTTTGCTCTGAGTCCATATTTTGGTTTATTTACCTTCTAAGAGATTAGCTGATCATTTGACAGGGTATGTTTTTTGATTTCTTGTCAGGCTCTGAACTTTTTCTTACTCTCCTTGCAGCAGGGTACTCGTTGGTGCTTCTCATGTGAGCTTTGTGTAACTTTGTGGTATGTGCACCTTACCAGAAGCTGGATGAGCATAAATGATGAGCAGTCATCATCATTACTGGATGAGCAATAATGATAATCCAAGCATTTGTGATTCTGGAATTTGCTCTCTCTCTAGTCTCTGTTCCCTTCCCATATATACCTTGTGACATTGTAAGTATTTAGTTCCTATTTCCTTGGTGGTGACAAATCTTACGGATTTTATATAAATGTTATGAGGAGTCTGTGACGTGTTTAATACCTTGAATATGGTGAGTTAAATGCCTTACAAGTAATTCACAATGCCCTTAGAGGACATGACAGTTTTATTATCAAGCATCACAGAATACTACAAACATAGCGTGTATACTATATTATTTTTTAAAATGTCCTTATTCTTAAATGGTTGAGACTCTAAAAACATATTTAATAAAACGAGTAACCTTTATTATTGAATAAAAGTATTTTTGCTGGATGTTGACAAGTTATAACTGTTTAAAAAAGCCATTCAAATGACACTTTGAGGAAGTACAATCTAATAGTGAAATGCTGTGCATTTGAAGGAGTATTTAATAAAATTTAAATCTATATTTCTATTACAGAAACTTCAACATGTTTGAAAAAGTATTTGGAATAAAAACTACCTTGGCATTTGCAGGTTGCTTTGCTTATATTTGAATATGTTACGAACAAAGAGACCACTTGGAAAAGGTGTGTGTGCTTGCCAGCACTTTGGTTACATATGAACATTTTAAGTCTGTGACACGAGGGAGTAAAAGGTTTCATAAAATATTCCCACTTTTCCCCAAAAGGTTTTCAGTGGGGAAAATTATTATTTTTTACTCCACCAGAATAAGATAATGTTATTTTAATGGAATAAAATCAACTGAGATTCTATAGGATAAAATACTCCCTCAAATAAAAAAAGTGCAAATAGAGGAGTAATTTTCTAATATACATAGATATCTATTCTATAT
>JANHGL010016720.1:0-14870 GCA_024611195.1 Ceyx melanurus
TTTTTATATCACAATAGCTTCCTGTTATTTTGGAATGATGTGGGAATGGAAAAGTCAGTAAAAGGTAAACAGTAAAAAATCAGTTTCTCTTGAAAATAAGAGAGAAATATTGATGTCAGCATTTCAACATTTGCTGGTTTTTATCAGAAATCATTTGTTTGACCATTATTAGGCTGTATTCAGAAGGCATTCAATAGTTTTTATTTTCTACTGACTTTTTTTTTCCATTCAGTTTTAAACAATAAGTGAATGCACAAAGAATCTTTCCAGGAGAACCCCAGACAATGCAGAAGAACAGCTGGTGCTCTAGCCCAGCCATGCCAGGTTGATGTTAGCTGTTAGCTAATGGGAAACTTAGCTCAGCTGCTCAGGAGGAGCCCTTCAGACTCAAACCATAATAAAAGAGACTGAGAATGGGAAGACCTAGTCATCTTCATGTATCTGACCACACAAACAGTGGCTCTGAAATGTGTTGTATTTTCTTCTTAGCTAGTATTTGTGGTAATAAGATAAATAAAGGAAATTAATACGTGACATTTACTGAGTTAATGATGTGGAAAAGGGAAGATTTAGTGCCCTTCAAAATAAACACAGACTTTGGCTTTACCTAGGCAAAATATTAACTCTTGTGGCAGTAAGTCTTGATGTTCATTGCTTTTTTTAATGGAAGCCAATTTTAGCTTAATCTGGTTTACAGAGAAAACTACATTCCTGCTACAGTGAAATAATTTTGTTTCAGCATCATAATAAAATGCATCCTTTTTGGAGAATCCAACTCTGCAAATTTTCATGATTATATCTAACCTCATGAGAATTGTTTTCTCCTCCTGGAGTCATGTTATTATGGTTATCTCTTCTCATCTTTGTTCTGCTAAAATAAAATGAATCATCCACACTTGAGGTTACAGAAAAGAAACCCACTTGAAAATGTGAATCTTAAATGCTCAAACCACAAAATTTAAATAAAAAAGAGCCCTATAATTTGTTTTGATATCATAATTTTTAGGCCAGTAACACCATTTTTTAACACTGGGGAGTGCAACTGGAATTAAAAGCTAAATGTGTTTGTTTACTCAATATATGATCAAAAACTAGTTCACAGATTAAACTATTTATTCTGAAGGTCTGTATTTGATATACAGATATGTATGACAGGTTGAATCCTGGAAATTTGGGATGTCATAGAATCACAGAATGGGAGGGGTTGGAAGGGACCTCTGGAGATCATCAAATCCAACCCCCCTTCCAGAGCAGGGTAACCCAGGGCAGGCCACACAGGAACAACCCAGGCTGGTCTGGAAAGTCTCCAGAGAAGGAGACTCCACAGCCTCTCTGGGCAGCCTGTGCCAGGTTCTGACACCCTCCCAGGGAAGTTTTTCCTCATGTTGAGGTGGAAATTCCCATGTTTCACCTTGCTACCATTACCTCTTGTCCTATCACAGAGCACCCCTGAAAAGAGACTGGCCTCTTCTACTTGACACCCACCCATAAAGCTTCTGCTCAAGAAATCTGCCATTAAATTGAATAAGAATGTTTGTAAGTATGCAAGTGAAGTCTGTGTATTATCAACTGAAATAAAAATAACACATGCCGTGGCTGTATTCCAATGGATAGCTTTGAGATACAGCAAATAAATTAACTTCAGACTGTTTCATGTCATCTGAACAGTCTGCTAAAAACTTGCTGGCCAGAAAGGTGTCACAGAAAGAGTAAGTTATGTGTATTAGAGAGAGTTGCTTCCCTATAGAGGTGAATGAGGGCTGAAGATCTGCCCTCCATGGTTTCTTCCAGCCTCATCTCAAGGGAGAGTGTTCTAAGTGCCCAACAGAGATATAAGGATGGGCACTGGTGTCAGATCCAGCCTTGAAGAGAATGAAATGTCTTGGACAGCAAATATCCTCCTCACGTGCATAATGGATCAAACACCTAACTTAGGAGATGTTAATTTTTTCATATCAACTGAGTAAACGAGGCATCAGGAAATCCTGGCATTATAAAGTGAAATTTTGCAGCATAATCAGCTAACAAAGAATACTAGTCAGTGGAGAGCAGAACCTGAAAGCAGAATTAAATCTGGCAATTGTCAAGTCACATTATCACTTGGTTATGGAAAATTGTGATAGAGAAACACTTAGGAAGGGCATGGTGTAGTCTCAGTCTTCTTTTCAAGTGTTGTCTAAAATTACAGCAAGATTGTGTTTTATTTAGCCTGGCTGTGTTCCTAGAAAGCACTACTAGTGATGCATGAGCCTGAAATAGTGGCTTTTTATTTCTACTCCAAGCTCTAGAGTGTTGTCTATTCAGTCACTTATAGATCAGGCTGCTCAGGAGCTTTCATAATCACTTCAACAGTGTGAAAAAAATTGTATGACAATGCTGACAGCTCCATACCCTGGCTAAGAAAGGCCTGAAAGGCTCTAAACTTTTGCTTTTTCATTCACTGAAGGGTGGTCCTTGTGTACAGTACACTGGTCTCTGTACTTTACAACATTCCCCCTTCTTCCCAGACACACAACTTTTTGGCAAAATGAAATAAGCTTCCTACCATTCGTTTCTAAAGAAGGCATTTTGAATTAATCTGTCTCTAAACATAATCTAGAAGACCAAAGGGAAGTTATGGGAGCACAATAAAGTGTCATTTTTAATAAATTCCTGGCTGGCGGGGGTCCAATTCCTCTGATATTTCTAATCCTTTCCAAGTTTGATCCAGACAGAAATAAAAGTACAATAGAATTTTATTTAAACAGTATCCAGGATACCAGTTCCAGCCAACCTTCATATTCAGACCTTCTTTAAAACAACTCCCTTTTTTTTCATTTTTAGTTTTACAAAATGAATTTTTAATTCCCTCTAAATTATTTTCCTTCTCCCAAATAAAGATCACTTCAAGATGAATATTCCACAATTTCTGTGTAGCTGACTATTCAGAGTGTTAAAGAGGGAATGGCAAACTTAACCATAAATACCTGGCAGTTACAAGCTACTGCAATTAAGGAAATAAAAGCAAATTTAATCACTTTTTTTCACAAAAGATATAGCCGTTGGCACTTTTGGATGAACAAAATAGGGACACCAGCCATACATTTATTACCAGATTACCTACCTGCCTTCTTTCTTTTCTTACAGACATGTCTTGATTAGAAACATGCATTTATATATATTTTAGTGAAAGGGACTGCAGCAGTTGGAAGGTGCAGAGCATTTTGAGCAGCTTTCAAAGCCCCACGGTACCACAGTATGCAACTGTCACTCCCTCACGTTTGATACAGCAGGAATTCCCAAATTTTGTGCACAGAGGATTACACTCAGCTTGCTGGAAGGCAAATAGGTCAATTTAATCTGCATGCAAATTGAGAAAGCTTATTATGCAGGGATCTACCTCTCCATTTTCGAAACAAGAACAGTTTTATCAATGCAATTATATTACAGAAGAATTTTAGGAGCTAATGTCACCTCAGTTACTTATTTTCCCTGCTGTCCTTTACAGCAAAGGACAGCAGAAAGCTGAGTGGTGTGGTCAACGTGTCAGAGGGATGGGATGCCATTCAGAGGAACCTGGCAAGCCAAGACCAAGTGGAAGGTTCTGCACTTTGGTTGAGGCACTACCCAGTATCAATACCAGCTGGGGGCTGAAGGGATTGAGAGTAGCTCTGCTGAGAAGGACTTGGGGGGTACTGGTGGAGGAGAAGCTGGACATGAGCTGGAAATGGGTACTCACATCCCAGAAGGGCAACTTTGTGCTGGGCTGCATCAAAAGAAGCATGGACAGCAGGGCAAAGGAGGTGATTCTGCTGCTGCATCTGCTCTCACGAGACCTCACCTATAGAGAAAGGTGAGAGAGTTGGGGTATTCAGCCTTGAAAAGAGAAAGGAGACCTTTCAGAGGGGCAAACTTATTAGCAGGGCCTTGTGTGATAGAACAAGGGGTAATAGTTTTAATCTACAAGAAGGTAGATGTAGACTGCACATACATTCATATACATTCATACATATATATATTTAAGGCCATGCTGGGTGAGTAATTACAGGGGGGTGAGACTATAGGACTTTTAAAGGTCTGTTCCAACCCAAACTATTCTATCATTCTATGATAAGTTCATCTCATTGTCTAATTTACTTTTTTGACCTTATTGATGCATTGAGCATCAGGACTTTGATATTTCTTCCTAAGCTAAGTCTCATGTATTTTATGTGAAACTCCTAATATCAGCTTCTGGGTTTGCAAGCTTCTGGAAAGGTGAATTAGCTTCCTAATTTTTCTACAAATCAATAAATGATAGAAATGTTGTACCCCTTTGAAAGATGTCACACCTGCCTATAAACAAAACAGCTGGGCCATTTTCCCCTGCACTGGAGTGAAAAACAGGAATAAATTTGTCATGCTGTGCTTCATCTACCTTTTCACTGCACCCACCAGCATTTTCACCTCACAGTTTCATTGTGAAACCTTGGGTGCACACCTTCCTGCACCATTTATTTCTAACTAGCCATGTATACACACATACATATACACACATGTGTTTGCATGTAGTACCCAGAGGTCAGTGGCCTCAGGTTACCACCATTTAATATTAAATAGAAAGGAAAAAAAGATGCAAAGCCACGTTATCATGAATGTTATCAGACTGATATCTGAATAATTATGCTTTGATAAGAATGAAACAGCAAATGTGTAAAGCCAGAGCTCCACGTGGTTGTAAAGTGGTAGTAGAAGGAACTGTCAGAGGCAGAGTCTAAGGCCACAGGCTGTTGATTATTGTTCTATTGTGAAAATCAAACAAAAATGTGAACTCCTACAGCATATGAAAACATGCATCACATTTTTGGCACCATTTCAGCTTCCACATGAGGCAAATGTTGAAACATAAGTAAATTTCCTTCTCAGTCTTTAAATCTTGCTTTATCTCCTGTCATCTGTATGACAGGCACTGAAATTTTTGACAGCTGAAATAAGTGCTAAGCTCTACACCCAGAGTCTGATCCAACAGTAGCTGAATTCAAAGGGCGTCTCTCCCCTGGCTTCAGTGGGAACTGGGTGACATTTGCTATCAGATAAAAACCCAGTTCTGAGGAGGTACAATCTGAATAATCATTTTATGACTGCATTTACCTGAGATCATCTTCCACTTCCACCAGCTCTCCTCTTGGTTGGCCATGAAGCAACTCTGAAGAAGCCTGGATCTCACAGCCTACTCAGGAAAGGGAACAGAAATGCTGCTTTCATTAAGGCTTTTTGTCTTAAAATTCACTCCAAACCTTGACATCATTGATGCCTCAGAAAATGTCCTGAGTACTTAGCAAAAAGGTAACACATGAGCTGGGCATTGTCACCCACAGGAGCACCCTGACAGTGAGGGACCAGCCCCCACGACTCCCAGCAGCAAATTTATAATTAAATTTTGCTCATGATTTACTACCTCCATGTCCACATCTTTGGATTATTATGCCTATATTTTTGAGGTAGAAAATGTCACCTTAACTGGGGTGAAGAATCTCCACCCTATTGGAAGAATTCCAATATTAATGTTTTCCTTGGAAACAATCATCATGAAAAACAAATTGTGTGTGGCTTTGTGTTTTGGGTTTTTTTTTTTTCCTATAATAGAATGGAAAAGTTAAGGCTTTGTGGTGTCTTTTTCTGTAATAGAATGGAAAAGTTAAGGCAGTCTTTGACTCAGAAGTATCAGACATGTTTTGGTTTGACTCCAGCTTTGAAACACTGCCACAGAGCTGCAGTTGTGACAATTCAAGCACAATTCAATGGCAAACTCCTCCTATCAACCCAGCACATCCACAACTTCAATCAGTACAGGCAAAAAAAAAAAAAATAAAAAATTATAAATAATTATAAGAAAATTATGAGAAAATGATAAATAATTAATAAATCTGTAGGAACTGGATACATGAGAGGAACTTTTAAAATGAGTTTGGGAAAATCCAAACATGCTCGTGGCTGTGTGGGTGAGCCCTTGGCACCACAACTGCTTTGGGAGGTGGAGACTCCTGGGCCAGCAGCTCCTGGTTCCCAGCTACTGACCCTTCTCAGAGATCTGACACAACTGGCACAGTTTACCAAAAAATTAGACATTTGACAGAGCTAGCACTGCTCGACAGAAATAAATTAGAAATGTTTTATTCAGTTCTAATCAAATGTGATGAGATGCTAGATGGAAAGACACCAGAGCTCTGGATGCATGCAGAGCCAGGAATCCCAGTCCGTGACTTGTTGGTACCTCCTGAGGCACAACCACATGGAGTATAAATACAGTGATATTTTAAGAGGTTATCATTCATGTAAATAGAACTATCCTGTTCATAGTAATTTTAAAAGCCCAATTATTTTGCCAGTGGGCTCTTCATAAGAAGGATTAGGTGAGGCTGTATTTCTGAGAACCCCACGCTGCTTTGATTGTGTCAGTAAGGAACAGATTATTCACTTCAATTGACACTATAAACTCCCTCACAATTATCATAAGGAAAGAATTCACATTTTGTAATTTAATAAACTGGAAATTTCTCCATTTTCACGATCTCTGCAGACAAAGGAAAATAAATCCATTCAATCTCAGACATTCCTTGCTTGGGACACAGCAGAGAGCACTCTCCAAGGCTTACCAAAAAGTAAGAAATATAAAAAAAGTCATTGAAGGAGAATCTAGTCACTAAGAAATACATATTCAATATACTGATAACATTGTTTTAGGAGGAAAAACTGAGAGAGGCACTGAGATCAAAGAAGCTAGGATGTGGCTGAGAGTATTTTGGGTGATTATCAGCACACAAGTAATTTTAATGGTGGAAGGAACTAATTATTTAAAATATTCTCTTCTCGAGTGAGTTGGTTCTGTGGTTTAAGATGACACAGTTAATTTCAGCAGAAGATGTGATGAGCAGCTGATCACTGGCCTGAAAGTATGATGCATGCTGTACAGTGATAAGACATGGGATGAGTTAATTAACAGCTACTGACATGACCAAATGACATGCATACTCCACAGCATTCTTATTTCTATCCCTTCTTTCCTCTTTGATATTCCACTTGTGGATGATAATGACAAAGTTATGAAAATGTTGTGACGATCTGATTGAAGAGACTGGGACAAAGAGACAGAAAGACAGGATATATAATAATGTGGCAATGTTAGGTCTCAATTTCTCTTTGTCTTGTAAAATATTTTTTTTTCTGAATACAGAAAGAGTTTTAATGCAGAAACCCAAACATGCCACACAATCCACACACAGATGTGTCAACCTTTTGTGTAACTCCTTGGCTCATTGTCTCGTAACCCTTACATCAACTGCCACCCAAATTTCAGCTCTTCATGACAGTATCTTTTTTTCTAACACACTGAAACCAAACCTTTTCATTTACTTCATTGCTAAAACCAAGGGGAATTCTAAAACAAGAATGCAGACAGATTCTCAGAGGGTCATTTTGTTCTGGGTGCTCCAGCATGCTGTTGACACAAAATGCAATCTAATCACACTACAGAGCTTTCACTCAACAGTTCTGCATCTACTGTTATTATAGCAACATCAATGAGTATAGAACAAACCAAAACAAGTTCTTTTTCTGAGTGTACTCCAATCTTTGAAGAAATATTATTTTGAGACTTTTTTTTTAGACACTTATCTTTCTATTCTGTGATCTGTTCCAATATCCAAGTTAAGAAAACAAAGTTTGGTTTGTGTCTCTGACTTTCACATGTTTAGGATATTAAGTACATAGGTAATTACTATACTCATGAAACAGAAGGCTGTGATCTGGACCTCATCCTAAAATTACTGAAAGGCAAAAACTTCAGTACAGAACTCAGTTTATAGGCAAACTTAGACATTTTTACACATCTGAGTTCAGTTGGAGAATGGCTGAAGCTGTTCACACAGACTCTCTACCCTCATTCCTGGAGCTGAGTTGCTTCATCATGATTACTGTGGTTCTTGAAAGAAGGCACAGATGACAAGTAACATGTAAGTAACTCTCTCTGGAAGCCACAGAACATAATTGAAATAAGAAAGTCCTAAGACTCTGAATCATTGATTTTTTCTCCCCCAACAGGAAACTAATTTGACCTGCTAGTTCCTGCCATCTGCTGCTATTTGCTAGGGAAATAACATTATGCTTCTTAATCCCTCTGTTCACCTTCTTCCACATGGTATCGTGCTACTGAATCCTATGCCTGGTTTTTTTTTTTATTTCCCTGCTGTAAACTCTGAAATCTTAGCTAAATGTATTGAATATATGTAGCCAGCACAGACAAGATAGGCTGTTACCAGTTCCATGCCTGTCCAAGACACACTAAATGGTGACAAATGTCTGATACTTACCAGATACTGTGCCCAAGAAATTGCAAGGTGGAGCAGGGGGGGTGGGGGCACAGATTCTAGAATACAGGATTATAGAGATTTAGGAGAGAAGTGCAGATTCTACCAGTATGTCCCAATTTACCTCTGGGGGCATTTTGCATGTTCAGGCAGAGTGAAGCAGAGCTGAGTTTTGTCCCTTCTTGCTGCAGGTATCCCTGTTGGGAGAGAACCAAAGCCAGGCAGGAATGGTGGGTGTCCATCCATCACCTTCCCAGAGCTCTGCCTCAGGGACAGAGTGGAAGAGCCATTACAAAATCACCATCTCACAAAATTTAGAGTATGTCTGTGTTTCAAATATATTCTAAAAACCACAACAAATCTGTCCTCTCACTGAGAAATGTTACAGAAAAATAAGACACATATGGCCATAGCTGATTCCTGCTTGACTCACATGCAGCTTTCTGTATGAAATTCTAAGGCAAAGGAGGTGCCTTTTCAAACACTCACGGGCTGTTGAGTGGAGCTTAATTTTGTCATAAGATCTCAGTGGTATTTATTGTGCAATCATCAGAGTTTGCATCTACTGTGTCCTTTCTGCTGCCCTACTTTTACCTTCTGCTATTTCCTTTCCCCAAATTAATCACATGCAAGTCATGCACTGGCTCATACAGCTAAAGGAAAGAGAGGCCACATTTTTAATGAGCAGCCCAGGGTAGGATTCACAGAGGGAGTCAAGACACACTGTTTCCCATCCTAGTCAGATGAAGCACTCAGCATCTACCCCTAATTCTTGCAGATGTCAGCAAAAGCACAAAGCCAGGGTTAGATCTTTTTCTCCCCAAACTGAAAACCCACTTTCTAACAGCATGGAGAAATGTATTGTGGCCAAAATATCCAGAAGCCTGGTGTTTCTCTAAAGAACACATAAATTTTCCAGATTATCCAGTGCTGTATGAGCTGCCAGCTTGTGCCAGTTAGTCTCCTGTATGTTTTGTCCCCTACACCAGGCTTCACATAATTCAACTTTAACTGCTTACATTGCTAAAAGAGGAAAAGATTTCTACTCTGCTCTTCCTTAAGAGGAGAAAATGTACAGAACTGCAATAGAAATAACATTCAGCCTGAACCACAATACATCCTCAACAACAACTTTAGCAGTGATCTCATCAAAAAAACAGTCAAGCATTTTCTGGAAAGTAACCAAAGGTCTGCTGCAAATGAATCAAATATTTCATCTGCTATTTGTTTGCAAGTGTTGAACACATGGTGCTCAAAAGCATTTTTCCTCCTCTGGAATGCAATAAAAGCCTCAAACATTTTGATTAAAGCATTGATCCAGTCCACTGTCCCATCTTCACACGTGACTGCATAGCAGTCTGTCTAGGTCTCTTTTTAAGCTTACTGTGCAGCAGCAACTGAGATAGGGTCTTAAAAATTTATGTGTATATATATCTTGCTTGTTGCAGTCACAGTCTCTAAATTCTGACACATGTAAAGGGCAGAAAAATCACTTAAAGTACTCGATGGCTCAGTTCTGCCAGAAGGGGCAAAGGTGGTGCCTGGCTATGTGTGCAGTGAGGTGCAGTTTGCTCCCACAGTGCTGCCCAGGGGGTGGTGGAGTTGCCATCCCTAGTGCTATTGGACATACTGCACAGTAAAAGAAGAGATCAGATTCATTTGAAGTTCTCTGTGCTAATATTTGGCATCAATGCAGTGAAGAGTAAAGTTTATTTAAGGGTAGTAGTAGGAACCATGGGAGGACTTCAGCCTAAAATAATAGACCACAGCAACTTATTGCTTCAGATTTCAAAAGGTGTAATGGCTTGAAGGTGACTGAATTGAGCCTTTGACATAATATTCTCTTTGTCCACTTAAACCCATGGAAACTCTAATAGTTCAATTTTATAGTTCAGTAGTTTTAAATTAAAAAATACTTTAGCCTTTTGTTCAATAACATTAACATAAAATCCTGGCAGCACTGCAAAATTAGCATCCACAGTAATTGGCAGCTTAACCCAGCTACTTAGAATGCCTCGACAACATTATTGCTTCCTCCATTTAAGATTATATTTTCCAGATTCTTTGCATAAAAAGGCATAGCAGGCCTGCTATCAGCTTGCTTAGGTAGATTTGATTTCAAATACACTGGCAATACTTTCTTCTCAGAAGATCTACTGGAACTAATTGTACTGACTGAACACAACACTTTATATCAAATGACCAAACTTGAAAATATTTTTCTGGATCTCGTAGGTTTTGAAACTAAATAAAAGCCCCAAGTGTTTGTGGCTAAAAATATTTTATTACTATTAAACCCTTGGAACATTTTCATGCTCACCTGGCAAGTTCCATCAGAAGTTTTAATTACATTGGGCAACTTAATATTTGTTGTCAATTTTATAGGGGAAATCAGGAGGAATAGTTGTTGCCAAGGTTACCTGAAAAAGTCCAGAATAAAGACCCCTTCCTAGTTGCTTTTTATTTTAACATCCATAAAAATTATCTCTCCAGAGGGGAAGAGAGTTGTCACTGGGTCTGGGGTTTGTGTCTGTGGTTCTTTTTTTCCTGAGGGCAACTGGAAAGAGAAGATTAACTTCAGCAAGTAATTATTGGAGTGCAAAGGACTGCAAGAGCTAAATTTTCATCATCTTATTGACATGGTCTAACATTTCCCTTCCTTGAATCAGAATTCCACAAGAATTGTGGGATTCATTAACTGCTTTAAAGAAAGCATAAAAGATTGTTCTAAGTTAAAATACTTCACAATTTTCACAAGAGATGATGTAGAAGCAGACACAAAAGAATCTAAAGATTGTAAACACTGCATCATGGTTCCTGGAGGCGTTTCATCCAAGATCTGCCATAAAGAACATTTCTTTGGTGATGGTAGGAAAATAAAATAGCTTAACCAGACAGTTATGCTGGACACCTTATGAAATACTTTTGCTCATTTACAATTACAGCCATAAATAGTCACCCAGGCTATTTACATGTCACAGCATCTAATTGCATAGTTCACAAGGGCTTTTTCTGGGTACATCCTGCTTAGCAGGTGTCAACAGTCAGAAAAGTGAGAACATAAATATGGTTGATGTTATGCCACAAAGATTCATTGCTGTTCTGAGCACTCAAGGAGGTAATATTTCCATATGTAACAGGTTCAGCTCCCAGTTAAAAAAGATATTCCATAAAGTCTATCTCTTTCAGTTGCAGTCTTTTTAGTCATCTCACATATTTAGTCATCTCACATCATTCTCCACTCTTGCACACTTTTCATAAGGTATAGAAATTCCTATTTTTACACATCACCATGATTGAGCTCTCTCTTGGTTTATTAGCTATAAGCCTTTGTTGGAATTGCCACAGGATCAGTTTAACATGTGCCAGAGCTGGATAGGAACCATCCATCCCTTCCCAGCTTCCAGCTCTGGGTAGTGGGATGCCAATGGGAGCCTAATCCTGAAAAGAAAACTTCTATTTGATTTTGAAGGCAAGATTTTCCTGCAAGAGGCAGATCATGTGAGAACTGCAGAACCACCAGCCCAGTGCTCTGATAGCAAGCAAACATCTTATTTCAGCCAAACTCAGCAGCACCATTACAGCACTGATTTCAGGCATCTGTTATTGCTGGTCATAAAACTGCTCTGCTCCATTTTACTATGAATTTCCAGTGTCATTCCTGCATATATTAGGGATCAGTATCTCCCATTGCTAATCTGAGCTACTCTTTCTTTCCAGGTACTGTTCACAAATTAATATTTATTTATTTTCTCTCTTTAGGTTATATTTTACTATCTTTTCATGACAGTAAATACAGATTGATTATCAGGACCCTTGGGTTTACGGTGCTTCCATACTTCTTCCATATTCCTGCAGAATATCTAATCTATTAAAAATGGAAAATGCATTTTAACTCTTAGGAGTGTAGAATGCAATACTCTGCCAAAAAGAACCAGGTGGCAATGCACCACCAAAAATAGCAACACATCATTATGCGTTGCTCAAAAAAAGCAATGTACTTGTTCTTAAAATCAGAGAATCTGGTTCCATTTAATACTGACATAGGCAGGGATACAAAGATATAAAAGAGTACACAGTTTTTAAGGAATATATCTGGACTCAAAGCAGAATACACACTGGAAAGGCAGCAGCAAAATGGTTTATTCTTCAATATACCTTGTATGATGTTCTTTGATTAGCCAAAACCTAATTTGAGGAAGCTTTCTATTTCTCATCGTTTTCTTGTATTGAAGTTAATTCTCTTAAGACAACAACAGTGTTTAATTGAAAGTAGGGCCACATTAAAAGACCAAACTATTCTGCTGCCTGCCAAATGTGTCAATGTTTGCCTACTCCTTGAGCTTCTGGATAAAATTTATTGTGGGATTGGTTCTGAGTGAATATATTCCATGCCTGCAAGAGTGAGGAAAATAGATTCACTGACCTCTGACTTCTGCGATTAATTCATTCCTTCAGGAAAAGTAAATATATATATCATCTTTAGACAGAAAGACTCTCACAAGAACTTGTCATCCCATTATAATGGATCAGGGGATGTGCAAGTAGGACTCTGTACTCTGATTTTGAAGAACATCAGGACAAGACAAGAGAGGGAAGATTAATCTAAGACTAGCAGGTAAGGGCTGATGAATTGTAGTGCACGCCTACCTGTTCACCTTAATGGCACACTCTCAGCATTCCCTTTTCCCAGTAATATTTAGGAGTGTGTACTTTGCAGCACTTGAGCATTGTTTCAGTGAGTAGACAGCAAAATGGGAGGATCCAGCTTAGATGTGGACCCAGTTTTCTACCATCCCTGTAAAAGATTGGTCAATTAAAAATAATTTTTCGTTTTCAGGAAAAAAAAAAAAAAAAGAAAAACTAAAGCAAAAACCTTGGCATTTCAACAAAATTCAAGTTATAACTCACCAGAAGAAAATGTTTCTCTAAATATCTTTAAGGAATGCAATTTGTTTACAGAAATTGCCAGCATTTGGATTTTTAGCAACGTGGAATATTCACAAAACATCAAGCAAACTAAAGACAGACAGCTGTTTCACATATGTATTTAATAATAACAACCCAAAATTCTTTGACTTTGCAAAGCTAAATGTCCACGTTAAATGCATGACACTGTGTGAATATCCATATATGCACACGAAGGGGGTGTCCTCTGGCCCTACTTAGACATCTGAGAATGCATCACTTTCCATTTCCAAAGAAAAATAGCTAAATCCCTCCACATCCCAAGGGTAATTTATTACTTCTAAAATGCTTGTCTAAGACAAATCAGGTGAAGCATCCTCCAAGGACACCAAGTCTCTTCCCGTGTTCTGGGAACGCAGTGCAACCCTCACACAGCTTTCAAACAACTAAAGGTGACTGAGGTGAAACCCACTCATGGAGTTTTCTAACACAGCCATTTTTTCCACACAGAAATGCAGATCTGAGAGCAGGCATGCACTGGAAAACATCAATCATGTGGCTGGCAGCCACCATTCCACAACTACTTTCCAGGGTCCTGCTCAGCTTCATACAACCGAGCGTTTTAACTGCTGAATGGAAACCAGCTAGACTGTTATTTATTGGAATGGACTGTGAAATAATGTGATCATAAAACATTCCACACGAGGAAAATTCCTTATTTGTCTCTCGAATGTAAAGGAATTAAAGGAACACACAAAAGCAATCGTTTTGAACCTGAGTGGCCATTAGGGAAAATAACCTTATTTGAGAGAATACTTCAGCAGATGTGTAATATTATGTCTGTGTTTAAATCCCACTGAGATCAATGGGATTCAAATGCATGCTTAAATTTAGTCTTGTGCCCAGTGTCTTCCTGAATAGGAATTGATTCAGCAACTACTGAAGAGATTCCCTGACCTGTAGCCTATGAGATTAACTAAAATATGTTTTCAGGCGCCCTAGTGGGAAAATTTAGTCACAACCTTTATCTTGGTGTAGCTTAGTGTTTGTTGCCTTACTGCTCTCATGCTGTTCTCCTACAACTATATTTTGGGAAACTGTTGGGGTTTAGGTTTTCTTTTTAGTAATTGTGGTGACTTTTTGCCTTCAGCCAAAGTGTCACGGGAATGTATTCCAAGTGAGAGGCAACTCATCCATTTTCCCAGCTTTTTCATTCTAAATACATATAACTTTGCTTTGCTTTTCTCATCCATGCTCCTAGGAACCACACTTTCTTTTTCTAGGGAAGCTGTGCTGCTATTCTGACACCTAGGTTCAAGTGTATTTTGACATTATAATACAGACACCAGTGGCATTCCAGTATTAGGGCAGCCTGCTGCTGTTACTTGCCCACTTTGCATTCAACATCATGGCAAAGTTAAAAGTGTGCCTCAGCATTAATATATTTTAAGCTCTGGATCAAGGACTCTAAATAGTGACCTGGAAGTTTTACTATTTGAGGTACTCATCTACACAAGAACAATGCTCTGGTAGATTCTGCTGCCCCTAGAAAATCCTAGAAATCCATTGAGGGGGGGGGGGTGGGGAGAGATTTAAAATACAGAGAAAACAGTATGCGATGACACTTTTTGTGGATAG
>JANHGL010016720.1:15058-31517 GCA_024611195.1 Ceyx melanurus
TCCGGCGAGGTGCAGTGGGCGAGCGGGGGGGGGGGGGGTGGTGGGGGGAGGGGGGGGGGGGGTGTAAAATTTGAATATCAAGAAATATCCCATCTGTCTACATTTGCTGAAAATAAGACATAAGTGATATTAGTGGTGTTGTCATCTTAAAAAAAACCCTAAACAACCAAAACAAACCACCAAAAAAAAAAGCTTTAAGCACTTCATTCTCTATTATAAGTAAAGGAAATTCCTAGCCAGTATTATTTCTGTTACACCTGATTTTCATCCTAGTTATTCCTATAAGTGATGGTGAGGAACAACTGAAAATAATTCCAACATCTCATAACCACAACCTCTTACTAAACTTAGAAGACTAGTCAAATGAAATCTGTACCAACTTTCTGAATGCTTCAGGCTTTGCGTGTTAACCAACAGCAGGAGAATCTTAACTGCAAAGCTTTCATTGTCATAAAATAACACTTGGGATAACTGAGTAAAGGTTTTTTACAGATTGCAGAACTATTTGAGGGCAAGAAGCAGAATCTGAGTCTTTATGGGATGATTACCAACTAGTGAAGCAATGAAACTAAAAACTAAGCAGTTTTAATTCTAAGATGTCATTTTCCAAGCATCCTAAAACCTCAGCTCATGCTATACCTTTGAGTAGTTAATGGCATTTAGGTAGCCTTATTGAAACAATATCCCCTCTTGCCCCCCTCCTCTACCTCTGCTTTTTAGCAGAACCTTTATATTTTATTTAATGCTGTAAAAGCACTCTGTAAGAGTTCTGAATTATTTCCTGGAAAATGGCATACACTGTAGCAATCTCAATTCTTTACATGGCACTGATACAAGAAAATATATGACAACTGCAACTATAAATGTTCCTGAATTTTTGTAGGGCAGGAATAGATTTGTTTTTTTGTAGGAGAATTTGTATAAATTTTACAAGCTAGATGTGAAAATCACTGATATTCCACCACAACTATTATATGGTTAAGCTACTAACACATGACAGTCATTTTGACTGGAATGTATCCAAGAGCCTTTTATAAACAGAGATTACATCTCCTTTCCTAATCCTTTATACTAGAAATCTTTGCAGAACTGAAAGGGTGACTGAATTCATGCAGAACATATAGTAGCAAGGTGAACCATAAGATATGTGAGCCACATTTTTCCTTGATGAATAGATAGGATTCATGTAATAGAAAATTTAAACTGCTAAAAAAATCCAATAATGTAACCACTGAAGATGATGGAGTTGGAAGTCTGTTCCTTCAATGACATTTAAACTAAAGCTAAGATTATATAAGTGCATATTTATCAGGCTACCTTCTATATTTTAAATGTATGCAATTTGCTACGCTGACAAAAAGTACCTATAAAAGTAAACTAAGGAAATCCAAATATCAACCTTTAAAAAAAAAAATCAAAACAGGAGCAAACAAAAAATGGGAAAATAATTCCATAGTTCAATTACATTGTTCTCAGCAATCATCTTACATTTCTTCCTGCACAGTTAAAATAAATTAAAATGCTATCACTCTCATGGCCTTCTGGTTCAACCAGCCAGGCTTGAGTGCATTTCTGCCTTTAATTAAGTATGGATAATGTCCTTTGTTCTTTTCCTGATGTGTTTGACACCTGCTGTCTTTGTAATCAGGGAAATGAGTCAGGAAGTTCCAGCAGAGAGGCTTTTAGTCAGAAGCAACACCTGGGTCCCCATCTCTGCCTTCCCATCACATCCCACTGTCCTGCACCAACAGCACAAGAAACGAGCAGCTGAACAAGTGCTGAGCTTTCAGCTCCAGATATAATACAAGCTCTATGAGCTGTTGGGGAAACCCATGGCAAAACTCAAGCCACGTTATCCATTCTTTTGCTAAACTGATGGAAAACCTACTTTATTTTTCTTTATATATTTTTGTCATCTTCTTTTTCTTTGTCATCTTCTTTTTCTCTGTCATTTCCTTTTTCTCTTTTCCTTTTTTCTCGTTGCATTACAGTCAAAGCAAGAAGTCAGGGCCAAATTTCCCAGTTCTTGTAGCCAAGTCTGTCACAATTCCCAACAATTCTTGGCCAAAATCACCCTTTCTGTGGACTGTCTTCACTTCAAAATTCTCCTGAGTTATAGTATTCCCTGAGTCAAGTTTCCTCCACACAGTAAGCTCCCTAGCTTGGTGAGGTAACATGTTTAACTCACTCTCCACAGAGGGTGTGGGCTACAACTCATGCTAAGATGCCAGATCCTTATTTCTACCTGTTTTTTAGGGAAATTCCACATTGCCCATGCAAATTCAGATGGGCTGCCCAAATTAGATCCAAGGGGCATGAGGAAATAACCTATAGAGTAAATCAGAATATGGCACCTGAAAAAAAAAGCTGGGGGGTAGTCCCACTATAAAGACTGGTGGTACTTCCCACTGATGGTGTTTTCACCCAGGATACTTTTACTTGAGAGGAAGTATTTGTAAGTAAATTCAAACTAGAGGCAGTAAATGTGCACCTCACAACTGCATTAAACTCCTGTACAAACAAGCACACGTGAAGGGGGTGATGGGGAGGAGATGGTCCCTTCCAACTGGTAGCTTCAGTTAGAAGTTAATAAAATTAACACAATTTGGCATTTCTTCATTTTTTCTTTTCTTCCTGGGCAATGCCTGAGCATCCTTGATTAGCTGCTTAATTGCCATGAAGCAGGCAAGTGATGCAGGCAGCAGATCAGGGGACAGGCAGGACTGTAGCCGAATGGAAGAGATGAAGTTTCTTGTCTTATCAAGAATGGGTAAAATCACAGAATCACAGATATTAGGGGTTGGAAGGGACCTAGAAGATCATCTAGTCCAACCCCCCTTTTATCCTTTTTTTCCCTTTGAGAGAAAATTGCCCCAGGAAAGACACCTCTCCACCCAAGTGGTGACATGGGTGCCTAGCCACAGTTTGGGTTTGTGCACCCTCAGACTTGTAAAAACAGCTCTCTCCCTGCACACTGGGTTTTTATGCTTCCAGCTCTCATCAGTAAAATAAAGAAAGAGTGATGATGAGAATATTCTGATCATAAATTGGAGTCACAGGTTTGACCTGGGCAGAACTGCCCAGTGCTGGGCTCTGGATCCCAATGGAAATGCAGCCCAGCACTGATCACAGGCTGAGGAATCAGAAATCATTGGTGGTTTGGAGAAGGGGTTAACAGTGGTTCCCCTGTAACTTTAATTTCTAAACACCACCAAGAAATGCTGTTAGCACCCAGCATTTTTCGACATATTTTGCAGGTATTAAATAATTAGTCCTTTCAGTGTTGAAAGCATTACAGCATTATCCCCCTTTCTTCAGAACTAAAGAGAATGAAGCAGAGAAGATTAATAACTTATAGAAAATGACAGGGAAATAACATGGTAGAGTCAGATTTAGAATTATTATGTTTCCACTTCATGCTTCTGTGCCACAATCCGCATATCATTTTTTTTTCCTGTTTAAAAACAAACAAAAAAACCCCAAACCCAAAACAAACAAACAGCAAAACCAACAAAAACACACAAAAAACCCCAAACACACACAAAAAATAACAACTGAAAACCCAAACAACAAAATCACACACACAAAAAACACAACACAAACTCACATATGAAAAAACCCCGAAGGCAAAACCAATGCAAAACATACATGTCTAATAAAATGACATTATTTCTCTAAGATTTTCAGACACTTGCAGTATAATTCCCTTCCTTCTCCCATTTTCTTAGATTTTTTTGCCAACCAATAGCTCATAAATATTCATAACACATATCTCCATGAACAATTTAAGCATCAGGGCCTGCTTGGATTTTCCTCCACGCTGCTTATTCTTTAAATATAACATTTTATTTATTATTGGTGGTGATTAAAAGAAGCCTCTGCTCGTTCCTCCTCTTTCAGCTCCAGATGCACAAGCACATTTTTAGTGTCGAAAATTCCCCAGCTCTTCCACTTCAAAATGCATTATTCTGGGCTTTTCATAGCTTTCTGGGTTACCCCAAATGAAATGATGACAACTTTAGCAAACTGCTGTAATGCTACAATGCCACCATCTGGCTACAGTCAAGGAGTTATCTTGCAGGTGGGGAAGGCTCTGAGCCTCAAAGAATTCAGCAAGAAACCACTGCCATGGATGTGGAACAGATGTATGCACCAAATTGCTCTTGTTTATTGAGGGATTTTGATTAGCCAGAGATGGAGAGTCCTATTAAAGAGGGAGTAAAGCATCTGCTTTTCCTGTCTTTATTTGCCACATCACTTCTGCCTAAGAAGATCTGAATCCTGAATAAATCATAGGTGCATGTGATTGCACATAGCATTTCAATAGCAGCCTGCATCCTTCTGATGCCCTTCCTCTGGGAAGAAAAAAAAAAAGCATTTAAAAAATACAGTTTGGAAGATTAAGTTATAAAATCTGCTATGGAGGACCATCAAGGCAGTTGTTGGGTGGGGTTTTTTTCCATTTTTTTATTGGAGAAGGAATCAGTCTAAAGAGCAGAGTATGTAGGAACAGGACCAGGAAATTCCATCCAACAGACAGGTAAAAACAGGAGATGAAGGGTGTGGGGAGGGATCCTATTTTTCTATCAAATCTACCAATGGACAGAGAACTTTGTTCAGTTTCATACCTAAAAATGTATTATTCCTGGGATGCAGGTGAACTTGCTATGGATAGATGTATAATACAGAATCAGCAAAACAGGTTCACACCTAAGATACAAAACAACAGATGGCAAATTTGTCCCAGAACCCTCCTGTGAGCTACAACTGTAGTAATTGCTAAAATTCTTTACTTAATATATAGTAGGAAGCCCTACAGTGACCCAGAAGAAAGCATAAAACCATGTACAATGATGAGCTTTAGTATGAATTTGAGCACTACTAAAAGGCACAAAGTTGTCCCAAAAGTTCAATTTTTTCATTACAAAGACATCTGAGAAACAAAGTTGTAAAAACAGCTTTTTGAGTGTGGCACTGTGGAGATGAGAATATTTGGGACAATCATTTCTTGAACAAACAGATGTGTTGGACTCACATCTGTTGCCTTACCAAAACATGACCTATTCAGCTTTTTTCCTGGAAAAAAAAAATAAAAAATTCATGGAATAACCATGTTATTCCCACTCCATCACAAGGGGGCTGACTTGCACTGGCACTGGAGACCTAGTGACTCCACTAAGTAGTATCCCATAAATCTTAAGGGCATCCACCAGCTCCATAAGGCTCTTAAATATCTTAAATAAGAACCTGTCTTTAGCCAACTGAATAAAGATTAAATAAAGCTCTGAATATTTCTGAGGGAAAAAAAAAATGGTGAGAATGAGTGTTAGATGATCCTCTAGCTACAGGCAAATCCCTAAGGAGCAGCCAAAGGAAAAGGAAACAGCAGGTAGCTGAAAACAAGACCAGTGAAAGCTGAGAGCTGAAGAGCAAAATCAGAGCAAGCAGAGGAAAGAAGTAAATAAGACTTATTGATGGGGCTCCATCCAGGAATGAGAGGGATTTGGTTTGAGGAGGAAGCCAGAATGGTGCTGAACAGCAGCTGAGGGTACCTTGGAGAAGGTTACTCCCTTTGAGCAGGGACCCATGAAATCACCCTCTTCACGCCTTCCTGGAGCTGTTGTGTGTGGAAGGGCTTAAGACAAAAAGACCTGAGATCACAGAGCTCTCATCTAGTCAGCTCACCCATTAAAGGCTTCACAAAACTGGTCCAAAGGCAGGAAGAAGCCCCATAGGACCAAATTATTGATACTAATTTGTTTAAACTACCCTCCAGTGTTGTGCTTCTCATGGATTTTCAACCTTTCCAAGTGTCAGCTCTCCAGTGCACATCCTTTCTATCCTCCTTAAAACCTCTGAGGCAGTATAAATGTACTCAGGTACCAACCTCATATGCATGGAAACGTGAGCAAACACAAGCAGAAATCAAGAAGTCACATTTCAAAGCTTAGCCAACTTTTATTTGATGGTAAATGAGAGCATCTGCAGTAAAGGATTTTGCCTGTGCAATCTACATCTCCTGAACGTTGACTGAAAAAGTCTAATCCTTTATTGAAAAAAAAAAAGTGTTCTCATTTTGGTTATTGCCAAAGAAAATTATCAACAATTTCTTCCTCCTCTATTGCATAAAAAATAGGTCTTTTTAAATAAAAACGTATATATATTTATTTAAATGTTCTAGTCCTGGACAAATTTCCTATTTATTTATTCATCTATTTTCAATCTCAGCTCAAATCTTTTCTTTTGTTTTGTCAGCTTAGACCCCTGCATCACTGCAGAATAACATGAAGCATTAGAGGCTTATTACTTAGAAAAAAAAAAAACAAAAAAAACCAACCCTGCTTTTCTGTAAACTCAGAGAAATCTATTAGTTAAAAAAGAAAAGGACTGTCTTGTGGAATAATATTTTCCCAAGCCATTTGTTTAAGTGTAGCTCCATTTTTTCCTCTCCTGGAAGCACATAGTGCTACAGTAGTTAACAGAATTTCTGTCCACTCCAAGACAATAAAGACAGCAGATGTGGAGTCACAAGACCCTGGGACCTCTACCAATTAAAGGTCAAAATCTGTCTCACTTCACAGAAGGCAGCATTTGAGCACAAGGGCTTGTGTATATTTGTCATCTTGTTCAGGCAGAAAGATATGACAACAAATAGCTGGTCAAAAGCTGTCAGGGTCAAACTGAGCTTGATAGAGTGCCCTGGGTCACCTCTGTGATTCCAAGAACAGAAATCACCCCCGTGTCACTTTGGATTGTAGTCAAATGGTAGGTGGCACACAATAGAACTGTAATTCCACCACTAATTGCTGCTTTGACCTTCTTGGTAACCAAATGCTTTGATTGGAAATATTGCACCATCCTATCGTGTTCCACAGCTGCTGGAGGATTGAACATCTCCCCCCCTCACAGCCAGAAAAAAATCAGAATTAAGGTAGTGTTTGAGATTTTGGTTGGAAGAAGTGGAAATGCAAGAAGATAATTAAGTATTCTCTAGAAAGGAGGTAGACTCCAGAGAATCTTTCAGTGTCCTGTTGGTAAAATAGGAACAGATGTTTTTTTTTTTTACAGTTTTCAAGGAGGTTTTTTAGCACTGTTTTGGCCTGCAGCTAGGCAAGCCTGAGAGAGATGATCTGCTAAACATTTCATCTCTTTCCAGCCAAGTGATTATTTCTCACTTCTAGGAAAAAAAAAAAAAAAAACCAAACTGAAATTCCCCTGCACATTTTTTTTTTAGCATGTCAATAGCATAGAAATGGATGCTGAAGAAAGAAGTCACTTGTTACTGCTTTGGAATTCTGAGCTGGGATTTACTGATTATTTCAGTGAAGGTGACTGCAGAGCAGCTTGGACTCTCCAAATGTTCTGAGCCTGCCCCAGCAGACTCAGTAAAATCCAGAGGGAAACTGCTCAATCCTGATCTCCAGCTCCACACTAACTTAGAACAATCAAGGTTTTCATGCCCCTCTATTCCAAATTTCCTGTTTAACAGATCTTTCATTGTCTATATTTTTACACACACCTCCTTTTTCTTTTTTTTTCTTCTGTTTTCCTTTCTAGCTCATTTTTTCCCTAAAGCAGAAGACTTCTTTTCATCCAGTTTACAAGTTTCCAGCCATCTCTTTCCCTTCTCTATTCCCCAGGTAGCATTAGCCTACTTACAATAATTTTGAAGTAACAACACTGCACTTTTTTTTTTTAGGGTAAAAATAAACCATTCTGTTTCTATTAAGTACATCTTAATTCACAACACTGAAGACTTTTGATATAAATTTTGCCTTACATACTTTTTGCAAGAAAAAGGAACTTAATTTAAGCTTAAATTTCAGCATAATTTTGTTAGAAGGTAAGATTTACAATTTAAATGCTTTTTTTTTCTTTTAGTTTCTTCATTTATTAGCGACTACACTGACAAGAAATGGATTTTAGCAACTCAATTCTCAACACACGTGTTGTGAAATTATTTGACAGCAAGTAATTAGGTCTGAAGCTCTTCTACCCTGAAATTTCTCCTATTTTTTTAACATGCTTTCCTGTTATGCCACAATCTTTTGCATTTTGCAGAGGTGATCATGTTTTGCTTGGTGGTGCTGTTGTGAGTATTTTGAGAGCATCTTTTTCAGCAGAATGAACATTTCCTTTTGTATATGTCTGTAAGTGGATAATGGAAAGAAACTTACCCCTGGGATGGCAGGAGTAAGGAGCCTGACAGAGATTTTCCACACTGCAGCCTACATGCAATGCATGGAAACCTCCTGTGTCTGCAGCCATATAAGGAAGCTCCAAATTCTTCTGGCTCTAAGAAAAGCAGTCCATTGATGGGAAAGTCCTGGGGCTGGGAGCAGGCCACCCTAGTCCTGGAAAGAGGTGTAAAAAGCTGCTAGACACTGCTGAAAGCACAGAGCTATTGTGGCATTTTGGTCCAAGTGTGCCACTCTCTGCTCTGGTGACCTCATTATCCCATGCACAGCAAGGAAAATATTTTAGCAAGCCTGGTTCAGAACCACTGGGGAACAGAAAAAAAGTTAAAATAAAAATAATATTATATAAAAAAAAAATAAATATGTTAAAATAAAAATATGTTAATACAATGTTAATAATTTTTGTGTAAAAAGTTTACCACTTGTGCCTTCACAAATTGCATTCCTGGCCCCAGGAACCTTTGCAATTTCAATGAAGGAGCTCTATCTATCTATCTATCTATCTATCTATCTATCTATCTATCTATCTATCCATCTATCTATCTATCTATCTATCTATCCATCCATCTTCACACATCTCATTAGTCCCAAAGTAAAATCACATTCAAACTTTAATTTGTTACAAATAGACATCTGATGTTCCTCAGAAACATCTTATAGTAAAATAAGCACAATATCAATCATCCACACATTTTCCACTGGAGCCTTGATACCAGATATTAATTACACCATCATTTTAGAAGAGGATGGTGCAAATAAGAAACACCTTAAAGTGTATAAAGTTTGTATTGAGTGGGGGGGAAATAATATTCAGCAAGCATTTAAAAGGACATAAGAAATGATTAAGCCTCTTGGCCACATGACAACAAAGTCACTGGAGAGACCTGGGGGAACTTTATCTGTAGGATAAAGGACTAAAGAGAGGGACAATGCACCATGGTTAGAAGAGATTTCTATTAATTCAACAGAAACAGAAATAATTATGTTGCAAACAGGCTCTAAGGAGCTGATTTTTTTCCCTTGTCCATCAGCCTTTGCAGAATGTGGTCACTCAAAATAAAACATGAGTATTAGTTCCTAGAACTTAAAAACAATAATCATTTTATGTGTAAATTGCTGGTGAATTCTTACCAAGTTCCTGCCTCTTCCACTTGCACTGTTCTTCATTCCTAATATTATTATCATTATTATATAATAATAATTAACATATTATTACTTTCTGCTTTAATTAAATAGCTGGCATATTTTATATTTTAAAACTTTCAAGATCTTGCCAGTGAAGATATATTCACAAGAAGTAGTGTCCTGCAGAAACCAACACTCCCAAAAGTTACCCTCATTAAAGAGCTGGAGTTATCTTGTTACTATTATAATGTATTGTGGTGGGAACAATACACTGAAGAGCCATTGTTAATGGTCTTTAATCCTACCCATTTGTCAATACCCTGAAGTTATTTAATGAACCATCTTTTTTTTTTTTTCACATATCACTACCATAAGATGCTTCGTGTAAAATGAAATTCACTCTTATGTAGATTAAAGTTAAGTTAACATGACTTTTGACACGCAGCTTGTTCAGAATTTACAGCCTTTTCCTGAATAATTAAATCCCTGGTTTTGCACTATCCTCATTTCAGGTACAGTAATTTATAAAAAGTGAAAAAAAATATACCTTCTAGAGCAGCAATAAGGGAGAGGATTTACTACCCTACAGCACTGAAATTAAAAATATTATCTACACAGACCCATTCACGTGATGCTTCCTAAAGAATTGGAAAGTAGCTTCTTTAGTATTTTTAAAACCTAGAGAATTCTTGTGTTCTACAACTAGTACAAGTCACTTAATTTGGATGTAAATCTGGGCTCTTACTTAGGTAAAATTCTGCATTACTTAGAAAAGAGGGCAACAAAATCTCCTTGCATTTCCACAACTCAAGCAATGCCTGTGTCACAATAATAAATGCCAAAATAATGATTTCTCTTAAAAACAAAGTAAATAGCCTTTATTTGAGAAAATATACCCCTTGTTGGCTTCCCAGCCAGATCTCACAGTCCAGAACAGGCAGAAAATTTTCTTTTTACTATTTAACCCAAGTATTTTTCATGCCTCTTTATAGAAGGTGTAATTTATACAAATATTTTCTGCTCTGTTATTGTCCACATTTACATTTGCTATGAAGGAAGAAAATTATTGCAGGTGAAGTTGCAACTTAAAGTCTTCCTCTCTGGAAATATAAGCAAATATGTCTTATAATAATAAAAAAGAGATGCCCAGTCCATCCCTTCCACCCAATCCCCCTCAGCAGGAGCAGAAGATGCTCCAGGGGAGGAACAAAGACACTTTAATTTTCAGGCACGCCCAAAGCTGCTCCTTCCACTGGTGACATCCACCAGATTTCCAAAGCTGAGCAATGCAGACTATGAAAGATTTTGAAGGTTCAGAATTAAGAAATAATTCATAGCTTACTAGTAGAGTACAGAAGTATCTTCTTCTGCATATAGATGTGCTTTTTCATATTAATAATAGCTCACTAAGCCTCTCAGCAAAGCACATCTTGTCAATCAAGAGTTCTGTGCTGCATATAAGTAGGTTTACAGCATAGTTCATGCAATAAAAATAGGCTCAACTAACGTCAATTAATTACATTGGCCATCAATTACACTTATTGGTATTAATGTATATACTAATAATCTATTAATATGTTCACTCTAACAACAAAAAACAATGTGGTTGCAAATAAACTGGTTTATAAACAGTTCACTGCTTTAGGTATTTTCTTTTCACCTCTCTGGTAAATAAATGTTAATCAGTATATATGAGAATATAGGATATCAGAAGATCAAGCTTTAATCCTTTCTCAGAAATTAATATTGTTTCACTGCAAGATCAGCTGCCGTGGAATTCGTGTAAATCATCTAAACTAGTGAACAAAATCAGTTCATTAATCCTTCCTGACAGCTTAATTTCGTTCCATTTCTAACGTGTCAAGTTCCAACATGGCACAAATAATCAAAAACCTTTAAATCAAATATACCAAATCAAGACTAATTGAATACACTTCAAGTATGTCAATAACAAGATTCATTTTTCAAAATCTAATAGGAAAGCTTGTTAAACTATAAAAATACATGCCCTGCTAAGCCTGAGAGGGCAGGAAAAACGTTGGCACAGCAATTTTATTATTATTTTTTAACTGTTCTCCCTGAATGTGACACAATATTCATAATTTACACACATCTTATACACACGTGCTGTGTTTATAGCAAACAGCCACACCAAATACTGATGTAAAATACAACTGTTTCATCAATTAAAAGGTTATATTATAGAGAATTTCCCCTTCTCTGTAATTACACTGTTCTACACAATCACACATTTCTGCCCAGACTATTTATTCATCTAGACTTTGGAATGTCTTCCCAAGGAAATGGGACTAGCTTTCAAATTACACTGAAGATTAATAACTATTAGTCAATTGAATCTGACATAAATTTCTAAGTATTTTGATCTCCATTCTCAGCTCTGATGGAAAAGTTCTTTTTTCCACTTAATCACTGGTGGTGAAAGAAGTTTAAGAAAATTCACCCAACAGTTTCTTCAAGAAACTCTGAGTATTCCCAACTTTGCTCATACCTTGTCAGATTTACTCATAGTAGCAAAGCTCTCAGTCCTACTACTGGATGAGAGTTGTCAACCATCACGTGGAAACACTTGAGTGGAGCAGTTTTAAGTAAAAAAACTCTTAAATCTAGAAGTCTGTTGAGCTAGAGAACTTTATTCTGCTGCACACACCCAGTCCTGCAGTCAGGAAATTAATTAGTGTAATTAATTTACACTAATTTAATTAGCTTAAGTAGTTTTTCTGCTGCTTCTAGTTGCAAAGCAGTCGACTTACTACAGCCTGGACTCTGTTGCCACCCTAAATCTTCTTAAACCTTCTGGAGTAGCAACTGGAAGCCAGGCAAGAAGGAACTGCAAGAAGGAATCACTCTAAGGAACCAAGAACTCAACTATCCAGCAATACAGGCAGGATTCTACTCTTTCATGCCTTCATCTGAAGCAGAATCCCACCCTTTGCAGCTGTTATATTTGCCTGGGAAACCATGAAGCCAAGAAGAAGCCATCAGGGGCTTTTCCAGGGGAGGTAGAGACCTGGAACTGGAGCCTGTGGAGGTGGAAACCTTGGTTCCATTTGCCTCTGCTCTCTGTCTCCAGAGATGTGGAGAGATGTGTCTCCAACACAGCATTTTAATGAGTCTAAATGAGGCTGCAGACTGTTCTTCAGCTCTGTCTACACCAGGCTGTTTCATGTCAACTAAATAATTCATCAGTGCTATTCTGCAATTAGCCAAATAATCTCTGATATTACAGCAAAATTAATGAGCTCGTTTCAGATTGCATTTTCTTTTATGGCAAACCAGTTACATTTCAGCTCCTCTAAGTAGTTCTGCTTCTAAATCAAAACAAATCTCCTAAATCACTTCTCAAACTGTTATTCCAGGAAGCTGGTGAACTTTTATTGATATTTTTTTTGTTCTGACCAACTTTCTTTACTTTTTTTTCACTTACTAAAACAGTTTATCCCCAGCATCCATTTTAGGCAGCTACAAGAACTCTGAAATAAATGACAAATTTATTCTGTGTTCTCCAAATGCTCTAGATTTCTACTTCACCTCATTTCCATATTCCAGCTCTCAGCTCTTCTGACCACACTGGCAAAGGCCCTGAAACTTTGGAGGGCATGTTTATATTCCATATAAACCTGAGAAAGAACTACAGGTAGAATTTAGATTGCTCTGATCTCATTTCTGGACCTTAAACCACAGGAATATACTCCCAAATCCTACTGGATAATAAAACAATTCAATAGCTCCACCTGCAATGTGTAAAAACTAACTTTTTATGTCATAATCTACATTTTAGACTGCAAAAATGGATCTTATCTTTCTATATTTTAGAGTTGAAAGTTGACTTTCAAAAATTTTTAATCTGAAATCTGATTTTTAAAATTGGTCATCTTAAGTATCATTTTTTTAATCTCATTTCTAAGTTTCACAACTCTGCCAAAGACCATTTTTAAGTGAAGCTGTTACTTGAAGCATTTTCATGATTTATAGTTAAATAAAATAGTTACTCCAAAGCAAAATTGTCTTAATTCCTATCAAAACTCAACAACAAAACCTTAGCACAATATATGCAAAAATTTGATTTTTTTTTAAACAGACCATTGCTAAAAATGGGGAAAATTCCTTTTTTCCCTATGCATTCATGTTTTTACTAGAAAAATCATCTTTTGGACAAGCTGCTGCAGCTTTCAATTCCATTTAATTAATATCTGGTACCAAAAATGTCTGCAATATTAAAGCTTTTCTTAGTCCTCAGTTCAACTCATCTCTTTACAAAGTACAATGATAAAAACTTCTTTCTGAACAGGACAATCTGAGACTTTTGGTTCTGATATCTAGTGTGATTTCTAATTGCAACTGAAAATATATTATCTATACAACTCCATTTTTGCCTTGAAAAACAAAACCATGAATAATATCTTTCAGTATTTTGAGTACATAGCAAAACATGGAATTTACAAGATATGCAAAAGTATTTCTGGAAATAAGACTAAAAGAAATTAGGTGTGATTTGAAATCAAGTGCTTCCTTTCTCATATATAGAAATTTAAGCATCTTAGATATGTGGATTTAATTTATCTGAGGAATTCATTACGTAATCTTAATCATGTACAAAGCTTCTAATCAGTGATATCTAAATGCTTAGTATTTGTAAATAATTTTGTACCTCTGTCTTCCAGGAGCACATTAATATATTTGCATAAATTCAGTTGCAGATTAATTAGCCATTTTCAGAAAGTGAACAATGCAGTAGCACCATATTTGAATTATAAATCTTAGAATGCATTAATCAATAATATGACTAAAATTTCAAGGATTTACATTTACTCCTCCTCTCCATGCTTACATTATATCAGATTTCAAAGCAATAAAGGTATATTTGAGGTATACAAGTGGTTTATTTCAGTAACATCCACCTGTGACCTATAGATTATGTTGCTCAAACTTCAGTGATATCCAATGGCAACTTGAAACAGTTAAAAAACTTGGACCAGCTTTTCAAAATAATTTTAACTAAAATGACCAGCTCTACATGATAATTGTTACTATGATGGTTATAACAGAAATTTTCCAATGTGTATTCTAATATTTCAGTAAATATATGTTATTATATATAATAATATATATAATAATATATATTCTATATATATTCAGAGATGAGCATGAGAATATATGTTTAATAATGTTAGATTATGGAAACTTCTTTCCTTTGAGCATGAATTTTATCTAACAGAACAGGTATAGAGTTAATGACATTTCATTTTCATGGCCTTTCTTTGAGAGTATCAGGTGTATTACAGCACATTCCTGATGGAGTGGGTTCTCTTTTCAACTTGTTGCAAGTCAGGGGAGCTTTTGGTTGAAAACTGCAAAAAGACTGCCAAATTAAATACCAAAAATAGCATTTTGTTTACCAAAATTAGTATAGGCATATCATCAGTGAACTGCTATAGCAGAACATTACTGAACGTAGTAATTCTTGTTACAGTGAAATTAAAAACATATTTTGTTCATCCTATATGCATAAATATTTATATGATAATCACCAAAACATTGAAAGCAAACCCCCCAAAGTTTAGAATTCATAACTCTTAATTAAAAATCTTTTTGAGGAAGAAATGTTTCAAGGAACTAATAAGTATATGACAGTTATAAATAAGACCAGGTTTTGCATGAATAAAACTTTCATAATCTCTTTAGAAAGAAGCTAATGCTAAATTGAGCTCACATTTCACATGTGTCATATTGGAAATTTAAAGTTATCATTTATAAAGAGGCAACGTATTATGAATTTTGGTGTTTAAGTCTCTAATTTCTCCTTTATGTTTTGAAATAATTTTGTTTCTTCAACTTTGAAACTCTTAGCCTAGAAGGAGAGAAAAATAAACATTCTAAGATCTTCTAGATGTTATATCATAAAAGGGGTGATAAACCCAAATGGGATATGCTGCATTTAGGAAATCAACTGTAAGTATTTATAGGCAAAATACCCCAAGACTACCTAATTATGATGTTTTACTCAAATAATCTTACAAGACATCCATCCAACACCAGAGGTACAAATACTGTCACAAAACCCCTAGTTCCAGTCTCATTCAACTCTAGGCTGTGTGAATTCAGGCTTCAGTGGAATTAAGAGTTTTAAAAGAATTCATAGTCACACACCACTCAGTATTGAGAGAGTAATACAGGCTTTCTTCATCAGTAACAAACTATTAATTATGCAAAGACTCCTGGTGTGTACCCAGAAGGGTCAGAAGCAAACAGCCTAGACAGGTTCTCAAAATATTTATTTCAACTGCCTACGCCAAGGCAATGCCTCCACTAAATGGAACTTTGAATAAATCATGTTGTTATTACTAGAGTGAAGTCAAATATTCTGGATGAAAAGTATTTTATTTCTAAACATTTTTCTGACGCTTTCCTGAGTAAGTGGCAGAACAGATCATCTTCCTACAATATGCTCTATTGTTTGTGTAAATCAATTGTGGTATAAAAACCAAGGGAACTATTTTCAGTAAATTATTTATTCAGCAAATGTAGCTCTTTTTTGTTCCTAACCAAAATGATTTCTGAAAATATGCTTCACTTGGGTTTTTATGCAGCCTCTGTTACAATAGTACCACAGTGAGTCCCAGTCTTTTAATACACAAATATCAGCAACACACTAGTCTACAAAGTACTACATTTGAAACTGCCTTAATAGTATATGGTCTTAATCAGTGCTACTAGTAAATGGTATCCCCAGTGGTAGACAACAACTCCATTTTTACTACCTGCTGTACAAACACCTCCCACTGGATCAGGTTGCTCAATCCCCATCCAACCTGGTCTTGAAGACATCCAGTGATGGAGCTTCCACAGCTTCCCTGGGCAACCTGGTTCCAGTGTTTTATCACACTCACTGTAAAGAAATTCTTCCTAATTTCTAATCTGCATCTACCCTCTTCCAGTCTGAAGTCATTACCCCTGGTTCTGTCACTATAAATCCTGGTAAAAAGTCCCAGCTCAGCTTTCTTGTTGGTCCACTTAATCTACTAGAATGCTGCCATAAAATTTCCCCAGAGTCTTCTACAGGTTGAACAACCCCAACTCTCTCAGTCTGTCCTCATAAATAAATAAAAATATATATT
>JANHGL010016721.1:0-14673 GCA_024611195.1 Ceyx melanurus
CCCTCTCCAGGCTTTGGAGCAGCTCCCTTCAGGCACTGGCAGGTGCTCTAAGGTCTCCCTGGAGCCTTCTCTTCTCCGGGCTGAACAACCCCAGCTCCCTCAGCCTGTCCTCACATCCTCACAGGAGAGGTGTCCCAGCCCCCTGAGCATCTCGACGGCCTCCTCTGGAATGGAGGGGGCAGCTCTTACCCAGGAAGGTGACGATGGTCAGGGACGTGCCAACGAATCCTGGGATGCCTCCCATCCTGCTCCTCCGGCCAGGTCACAGCGCCTGCGGGTGCGTGGGGACGGCTGCCCTGCAAGAGACAGAGGAGTGATCTGCAGCATCCCAGTGCCTCTGCTGGAGGGTCCAGTGTCCAGCTGCATGTCCCTGCTGGCCACTGGCCCAGGGTGAGAGCAAAACATCCAGCTGCCCGCTGAGGAAAACGGAGGGGGGGGGGGGGGGGGTGGGGGTTGAAGGGGCTCTTTTCTTTCTGATGTGACAGATCTGGTTGGCAAATGGTTGTTCTTCCTCCACGACTATCTCTGCTGACCACAAATAATGCTTCGTTCTAGCATGTTTTTATTAAAACACACAAAGCCAGGAGCAGACAGGATATTGGAGTGGGAGGTAGAAGAAATTACGTGTGATTTGTTCATTGTGGAAAAGGCACCTTTCATTGAAACCGTTTTGGGTGCCGTGGCCCCCGAGTGTCTTGTTCTTGGGGGGGACCCAGCTCAGCACCCTGCAGTGTGGAAAGTGAGAGGCACAAAGCTGCACAGACTCGGGTCATTTTCTGCTTTTCTTCTAAGTTTAATGCCTTTGACTAGTTAATCAAGAGATAAGGGAGCACCAGGGCAGTTCCTGATGCCCTGAGCTACGCTAGTGGGTGGGGTGGTGATTGCCAGTTCCCTTCCATCTTCCAAAACCTCTCAAAAAGAAAAGAAACCAAAGAAACCCCTGAGCTGTTTGTGCAAACCCTGGTCCCTGAGCCCTCCTGGCTAAACCCACCGTGGAACCAGCTGCAGCTCACACACCTCTTTCCTTCTAACTCCAGCAGCCATGGCAGGGTTTTTTTCCCCTCTCTTTGTTAACAAATTCTTTTGAAATGACTCGAGGAGAAGCCCCACGGAGGAGCCTCGTGTTCCCTGGGACTCTCCCAACCACACAACCCCAGTGGGCTGCTGCTGAAGGAGCTGCCAAGAGCTGGACTGCTCGTGGGCTGAGAGTGCTGCTTCTCCCCCTGCTCCAGCTGGTGCCACTTCTCCTCCTCTCCCTGCCCATCTGTCCTCCCGAGCAGGCAGTGCTGATTCTGAGCTCCCCCGAGCAGGGATTAGCTCTTCCAGCCCACGGGATGCTGTGTTGAAAAAGCCCATCCAGTGACACACAGACCCCCCCCAAGGTCATTAATAACAGCCCTTGAAACGCTCCTGAACAAACAGTGATAGTCCTGGGTTGCTTCACATCCTGCCTGGGTGGAAAAGCCACCTGCTTTCTGTGTTGTCACCCCCCAAAAGCTGAGGAGATGTGGTGCTGAGGGTCCTTGGCAGAGCTGGGGGTACATGAGCTTAAAGGTCTTTTCCAACCAAACTGCTTCTACCATTCTGTGATTTTCCTACCAAGGCTTGAAAGGGAGGAGACCCCACCCCAAATCCTCCAGGATTTTTATCTTGCTTGGGTGAGAGTGCTGGAGCCCAGCCTCAGAACCCAGCCCTTATCTACCTCATGGCCTGCTTTTCTCTTTTTTTTTTTTTATATAACAGGCTGCTTAATTGTGCCACGTGGCCGGGGCAGGAGGGACCCCTGCCATAAAGAAAGGGCAGTGCCTGGCAGGAGAGGAGTGGCCGGGCTGAGGAGAGGCGACTTGGGGACAAAGAGGAGAAAGGGTTGGAGACTCATCCACACGAAAGCTGCTCCACGCCGCTCGTTCCAGCAGCCCCTGAGTGAGGCAGTCACATGAAATCACTTGATGTCAACGAGAATCATGGTGTCCTGAACCCCCAGCCTTGCAGCTAACACTGCCTCATTGTTCCCCTGCCTTCGCCCTCCGCCTGCTTCGCTCTCCATGTGCTGCCTCCTAAGAGCTGTGGGACAAGGACCAGCTTTTAGCTGGGGCTGTTTTGCAGGCCGTGCCCTGGGCTCTCTGGCCGTGCCAGTGCCTTGCTAATCAAGGACTTGGACTTTTCCAAGGCTCTGTCCTTTGCTTTCTTCCCCAAGCGTGCCCAGGGTTTGTGGAAGGCAGCAAGAACCGAGGCTGTTCCTACACCCGACGGCAGCAAATGAAGGTGTAAGAGTCTCACTCTGCCCCTGCCAGCCCTGTTTGCAGCTCCAAGAGCTGCCTGGGAAGGGGCTGCCCAGCCCCTGCTTTGCTCTCTATCGTTCATTTTCTCTCTCACCTTTCAAACAAGTAGGGGAGAGTGTGGGAAAGCTGGATTTTGTTGGTTTTAATAAGGAGAAAGCAGCAAGAGGAGGTTGTTGGACATCTGCCCTCCTGAGAATCAGTCCTCCAGGCTGCCCGTGCCCCTCTGCCACCTTCCTGCTTTTATCAGCACTTTCCACTTTCTGCTGTATGAAATGGAGATGCTGCTTTTGAGCAAACTGCATCCTGCTTCTCCTGGGTGCTTTTGCCTCAAACAAGCAGTGGTCCCAAGGGCTGAGCTGAAAGCTGGTCAGGAGGAAGAGGAGGAGGTTGAGCTGCCATGGGCACCCTCACCCTCTCTTTGGGAATACCAGTGTCCCCCCACGGCTTCCTTCCCTGCGGCCAAGCAAAGCTGGTGTGTTGTAAAAATTAAGTTGATTTGAATTATTTAATTAGTTGTTGATTCATTATTTATGATTTAAACTACAGTTTTGATCAGCAGTTTTGCTGCGGGCTCTGGATCTGCGGGCTCTGAATCTTTCCACCCCGACCTCCCATCTGCTCCATTCCCTGTTCTGGCATCATTTTCTCTTCTCGATTCCTTGTGTCTGTCCTTCTGTTTCCTCCAGAATCCCTCTCATACACACAGACCTGTATTTGCTCCTGAAAGGCTCGGGGTCCTTTCCAGAGGAGGTGCCAGTGCTCTGGGTGGGCTGAGGAGGTGTCCAGGAAGATGCTGCTGGTTTGCTGGTTGGAGTTCCAAGCTCAACCCAGCTCAAGCTTTAGCTCCTTGGTGCAAAATGATGAATATGGGGTGAGCCCCAGGTTTTCCAGGTGAAACCAACTCGGGAGAGAGTAAGGGAGGAATTTCTGTGAGTGCCGACACTGTATTTGCTGGCAGTTAGAGGCTGGATGAAATAATAGTCTCGGATATTGTTGTGAGCTCTCCCGATTGTCTCATCATCCAAGTGGCTGATCAGATTGTGCCCGAGGGCCTGATGCTGCCAGATCACACCTGGGGCTGAGCTGGGACCCTGGGGGCACCTTCAAGCCACGACCCTGAGCTGATGGATCCTGCATCTGGCTCTGAACTTCTCCGAAGCGTGGGCGTGCTCTTTGCATCTGATATTTAGCCCTGCTCTCCCTCCTTAATTAGAAGGGGGACCACGGGGACCTGTTCTTTCCTCTCTTCACAGGGTATTTTGACAATCACTCGAGAGCCTTCTGTTGTACTGAAAGGGGATCTGTCATCCCTGCTAATGGATGCTGTCATTAATACTTCCAGTAGTGAGGGAGGCACGGACACGCTCAAACCCACGGGCATTAGCCCTTTCCTCTGGAGGTTTGGGGACCTCGAGTGATCCATTATCCTGGCGGCAGAGGGAAAGAGCTGCAGAGAGAGTCTGAGTCCTCCAGACCCTCAGGGAGAAGAAGTGTCGCCCGGTCCAGCGCCCCCCAGCTCCAGTTCTGACCGTGGAGCAGCATCCTTTGGAGGAGGCAACTCCAGCAGGACTCCGGGTGTGGGAGGAGGGGGGTAGAAATGGCTTTTAGGAGGAGATGGGCTTTAACAAGAGGCAGAGTGCTCTCTATTACCGGGATAAATGAGTGTAACTCAATCTCCCGTGGTTAGGTGATGAGATGAGCATTTGTGGCTAAGTGGGGCAGCTCCTTCTGCTGCAGCTTTCCCCGGGGAGGGATTGCTCCTGAGGGTGGGTGATGCAGGAATTTGTCCTGTGCTCTAAGTGTCCTTCTTAGTAAGGATCAGCCCTAAGGCTGGAAAGGGCACGCTTTTGATCTTTGCTGGAGTTTGGCTTGTAAAACCTTTTCAAGGTTAGGTACATTTTGTCTCCAGAACAGCCTGTTTCAATGGGTTGCAAATGGTTTTATTGTAATGTATCTGTCCTCTCATAAAACTGCCTGTGCTCAGGAGGGGTTGATTTAGGCACAAACTCTGGATTTGGCCTTTCTTGAGTTTTTTTGGGGGTTCGGATCTGTTGGTGGCTTCGGGACCTGCAGGAGCTGCTGCTGCAGAAATCCTGGGCCACCCAAAATCCCTCTGACACAGGGAGGTTTCCAAGGTCCAAGTGATGACCAAATCCTTTCAGGGAAGAAATTGTTCCTAATATCCAACTAAACCTTTCCTGGTGCAACTTGAGGCTGGTTCCTCTTGTTCTGTCACTTGTTCCTTGGGAGCACAGCCTGACCCCCCCTGGCTCCAACCTCCTGTCAAGAGCTGTTGAGAAACAGAAGGTCTCCCCAGAGCCTCCTTCTCTCCAGGCTCAACAAGCCCAGGGCCCTCAGCTGCTCCTCCTCACACTCCTGCTCCATCCAGCCCCTTCCCCAGCTTTGTTGCCCTTCTCTGGCCACGCTCCAGCCCCTCAATGTCCTTCTTGAGGTGAGCAGCCCAAAACTGAACAGAGAGCTCTCCCCCATGCTGTGCTTGCACAGGAGGAGCTGAGGCTGATTCAGGATGTTCAGAGCTTCCAGCCCAGGGCTGCAGAAGCAGATGGTGCTCACAGCCAGGGCCCCCCTTCCCTGCCCACAGCTCCCTGCTGGGCTGTGGCGATGCCCCCAGGGCTCTGCTTCCCACCTACAGTTGTTACCCTCGAGGGGCTGGTACAAAGCAAGGGACACTGCAGTGCCCAGCATGGCAGGTCCCCCTGTGCTGGGTGAAGGGGCACCTGTGTGCAGGGAGCTCATGCCCAAGTGAGGTAAGATTAAAGCAGAGGCTTTCAGTCTGTCTGTCTGTCTGTCTGTCCTTGCTGCTGCCTTTGCACCTGGGCCATGCATGCAGCAGGTTGGGCAGATGGGGTGCCATGGCTGGGATGTTCAACAGCCCAGCTTGGGGACAATGGGGACAGTTCACAGCAAAGGGTCTGAGCCCTGGGATAGGAGCAGAGCCAACAAGCAGCAAGCAGGGGGCTTTCCCCAGCCAGACTGAGCCCCACCCTGGCCCCATGCCCCAGGTGTGAGCAGTTTCATCAGCCCTCATTAGTATAATTGCAGCCAGGGGTGGGCTCTCCCTTCCCAGCTCGGGACAGAGTCGGGGGACTGCTGTGGAGAGAGAGGTAAGGGGGGGGGGAAGAGGCAAAAGAAGACGAGAAAGAGCAGGCAGCCCGAGACAGCATTTCCTCACACACCCTGCAGCATCAAGCCCAAAGGGAGGCGGCAAACCCTGCCCCGTACCGCGGGCGAGCCGGCAGGAGCTGGCTCGGGGATGCTCGTTGTGCAAGCAGCAGCCGGCACACGACGTGCAAGGGGAGACACAGGCGAGAGCCCCAGCCTATCGGGAGGAACAATCTGAGCAGCTCACACGCCGAGTTGTCGTGTTCTAACAGCCCCCCGCCAGCAGAAACACAGACATCTGGGGAGGGAGGATGAACTCTGCGTGCTGCCTGAAGTGAGAGCCGGGGCTCCGGCTCTTGTCGCCGCTGATTTAGGTTTATTTGCACGCTGGTCCCAGGGATGAGGAGGCTCTGGGGTACATTTCTCCCCGAGGTAGCTCCAGCTCCCACAGATCTTCAGCAGCAGCTCGACAGAAAGGGTTTGAGCATCTGCTCCTCACAAGCAGGGGAGGCACAGAGGAGGGTGGGAGCATTAAGGAGATTTTTTTGGTGCACCAGTTGTTGGCCAGAGCTGTCACTAGGGCTCCATTCAGCCCTGGCAGCTGGTTGGCAGCAGCAGTGCCAAGCCTGACACAGCTTTTCTTCACACAGAGCCACTGAGGTGTTTCCACCACCCGTGTTCAAGCCTCAGTTTATCCCCTCTTGAAAACAGAAACTCGTCAATCACCAGTGAGCCAAGCTTCACATCACATCCTGAGACCCAGCAGCCCCTGGCAAACCCCTGATCTCCTGCACGTAGGGAGGGGACAGGGCCACATCCCCTGGGGTGGGAGCTGCTGCCATCCCACACAGCCTGTGCTGTGCCCAGGCAGCAAATACCAGAGTATTTGAGTTCCCAGAAGCACCGCCAGCAACCCACAGCTTATGAAAGAGCAACATCAACGGCGGGTCTTGGGTTACCTGTTCCTCAGGATCAGCTCTTTGGGTGCCCATCAAAGCCCCTCCACCTCTCCCTGTGCCAGCACCTGCCTCTTTCAAGCTCAAGAAGTTTGCCCAAGCTGTATAAACAGAGCAAGAAGCCTCCTGTACTTCCAGAGCAGATTTCACCACTCAAGCAGTAAATTAAACCCTCCAACACCCCCCCCCCCCACACCATGTCTCCTTCATGAGGAAGTCTGGGTGCTAGGGAGAGTTGTTCTCCTCTGGAGCACCTCCAGCAGATTGGGCAGCCGTGGTGGGTGAGTGACTGAGGAAGGTGAAGCCGAGTTCACCCCGTGGCTCACGGTGCATTTGGCTGCCTCAGCATTTTAGGGCTGATGCTGGTGATGAAAACCCAGTGGTGATGCTGGGGTAGGTGCAGCTGGTCCCCATGGTGGAGGCACCTTGTAGGTGCTCTGCAGACTGAGCACCCAACCCCTTTTCATGGCCATCTGAGGGTAGCATCCAGCCAGAGGAGCACACAGGGGGTGCTTTTAAAGCACAGCAATGCTCATCATTTAACTGCTGTGTACTATAATGGTAAAAAAACCCACCCTGTAGACTCCTACAAACACCTCAGTGGTTTTATCAGACAATTCCAAAACCTGCTTGGCGTGTGTCAACGTGCAGAGCAGAGAGCAGCACCTGAACCATCCCTGTCAGCAGGAGCCTCCTGACTTCAGCAGATCCCAGGGAGAGATTATCACCCTCAGCCCTGTCACTACAGCTGAGTGAAAACTAAAGCCATGTGGGCTGACCACGGGAATAGTGAGTTCATGGGAAAGAAAGAGGAACTGGATTCCATAGTGGTATTTACTGCAGGGGTCCCTTACGCTGTCCTTCGTGCAACCTGGAGGTGTTCTGGAGGGGTGGTGCCCATCACAGCCTGGCCAGGTGGGCAGTGTAATGAATTCTTGCTTAAAAATGACTTGTGAAGGATTTTTTTTGTCTGCAGGAGCTGCTGGTTCTTGCACATCTGATGTGGTTTGGTGTGCTAAACAAGAGAAATCTGCTAAAGCATCAAAACATCGTTGTGTTTAAATATCAGGCTTTGTTTTTTCCCTGATGGGAAGGATGTGAAACTCCTTAAAAACCTCAGCCTGAGCCACAACATCACCCCAGCTGTTTAAATTCTTACCATTGCCTCTCCCAGAGCCAAACAACCAGCCTAGCCCCGGACAGAGGGGCTCAGGAACCACCCACCCCACATTTGGGGAGTGCAGTTGGTTTTGAGGCTAGATCTGGATTTGTAGGGGTGTGTCTCCTAGCACTGCACATCCCACTCTGGGGGCAGGGTGGGTGTCAAAGCAGCTTTGCTCTCAGTCCTTTCCCACCTCTCCAGCTGTTCCTGGCTGGTACAAGGAGGACCAAAGCCACCCAAGAGGAGTCTCCTGTACATACAACCCCCAAGACACAACCATCAGCCTTGCAGCATGTCTGGGATGCACACGCTGCCTCTGCTGGTGCTCTCAGCCCTGCTCTGGGCACCAGCAAAGGCACAGCCCAGTTTGGGGCGAGCCAGAGGAGTGATGAGAGGCTGGGCAGCAGGAAAGCCCCCAGGCTGTAGCAGATAAACCAGGGACACGGGCTGACAGCTCTCGCCAGGTATGCGAGGAGCTGCTGCAAAGGGAAGGGCACAAACCACATCCAAGGACACACAATAACAGGTCTGTCTCTCAGAGAGGCATTCAGGAGGCTCCTGCGTTTGCAGAGAAGTGTGCTGGGCTGACTAACCAGGCTGAGCTAGCAGGGGATCCTGCCCCAGGACAGGCACAGAGCTCTGTGGGCAGCACACAAAACGTTCCCTTCCTTCTCCCCAGCAGGGAGGAGCTGTGACCCAGCCGGCGTGCTGCCAACTGGTCTAAGGGCGGGCTTGCAGCAAGCCTGAAGCCACTTCCAGGTGAGGAAGGAGAGACAAGCATCATCATCAGTGACTGAGCCAGCTCAAGGTTGCACTCAGCAGGCTCCGGGCATCACCCGAGCGACGCTCCCCAGCAGCAAACCAACCCCGGGACGGACTGGAGCACCCATCCCTGCAGCACCCATGGCCACACCCTGCCCGGCCCTGCCCTTGCCTGCTTTTACCCGGGGTGTTCTAAGCAACAGACGGCAGCAAACCACGCTCTGGGGTTGTGCCAGCTGGGTGACTGGAGCCCAGGCAGCTCCCTCTTGCCACGCGAGGAGCGATGGGCATCGGCCAACCCCGAGCAGGGCACGTGGTTTGGCACCCCAGACAGGGTGCTGCTGGGGGGGGACGACGAGCTGATTCTGCAGAACACAACCAAAAATCACTCCGATGGCCTGCTGGCTTTCTCAAGAGTCATTGCCAGTTTCACTCTGTGGAAAAACAAACCATGTCAACAGGAACCAGGCAGAGGGTTCAGGGTTTCCATTTCCTCCTGCAGAGGTACCAGAGCATCCCACACACGGGGGGGGCTGCTCGGTGGGATGAGGGTCCATAAAGGACCTTGGGTGCTTAGCAGAACCCAGGTTGGCCAGGCCAGAGAGCTCCTTCCTGAGCTGGGTTCCTCCCCCTGCTCCTACCCTTTATCTGGGAAGGGAGTGATAGGTTGAGGGGGTGATGGTTTCAAAGTAAAAGAGGAGAGATTTCCATTAGATAGAAGCAATTTGTCACTGTCAAGGTGCTGAGAGCCTGGCCCAGGCTGCCCAGAGAGTTGGAACTGCCCCATCCCTGGTACCACCCCATCCCTGGCACCATCCCAGGGGAGGTTGTGGGGGCTCTGAGCACCCTGCTCTGGGTGCAGATCTCCCTGCTCCCTGCAGTGGATTGGACTGGGTGGCCCTGAAAGGTCCCTCCCCACCCTCTCTGTGACGCCACCAGCCTGCCAGGCGCTGCCCAGCCACCCCCAACACCCCAGCCCTCCTTGGCAGACTGAAACCCGGCGGCCACATCACAAACCCCGCGCACCAACGGCCCCGGCAGCTGCATCCGTGCTCGGGGGTGGGAGGGGGGGGGGATGCCTATTTGCATCCTCCAGAGCGGCACCCAGAGTTCGGTGGAAACGAGATCAAGAACAACCCGACCCGGCGTGGCCACCCCAGAGCCCTGCCATCGCCGTTTGTTCGCAGCTCCGCATCCTGACCTGCGCTCCCTTGGTCACCGTGGGGCTGCAGCTCCCACCAGCAGCCAGACCCCACCCCCAGAGGGGATGCTGAGCAGGTTCTGACCACGGAACACCCCCTCTCAGAGCGATTAAACACTTGCTTGGAAGGTGTGAGAGGAGCAAGACAAGCGTCTGCCACTTTGCAGAGCTGATGTCCTCACAGGAGTGTTTCTGGCAGCCCAGTCCCCATGAGACCCCCTCACTAGCCACCTCCCAGCAGCACTGGTCCAGCCAGGAGAGCCCAGAGACATCTGCTGGTGCTGAGCCACACACATCTGCACCTTTTCCTAGCCTTATTTTCCTGTCTGCCATCAGTTTCTTGCCCTGGGCACCCTCGTTCCCATTTCCTCTCTCGCTTTCTGGTTGTGTGGGGCTTGGTTTCTTACTGTTGGACATTTCCTTGAGTGGCTCTTGTGATCCCTTCCCCCTGTTTCTGTTCCTGCTCCTTTCACCTTCCTCCTCAGAAACCAATTCTCACTTTTCTGAGCTCAGTTCCTCCTTCCCTCCCCCCTCTGCTCCTTCACTCAGCTCCCAACAGCACCTCTCTGCCCTGGGCTCCTCAGCCAGCCTCTGCCCCTTGGGCATCCAGAGGGTCCTGGGTGTGCTCCCAGTTCAGACCAGTCTCCTCAGCTGGGATCAGGTGCAGTAACAGAAGATACCCCATGTTCTTGTGTGTCAGCAAGAGCCCAAAGGGCACATCCGTGCCACACTGAGCCTCCCTTGGCACCCCAGGGCAGAGGAGAGCTGCTCTCCCATCCCTGCACCCACACACCAGTGATGGAACCCAGCAAAGTCACCTCAAGAGGCCACCAGGGTGTGGAGATACAGCCAGGCACGGCCCTGGGGAGAAGTGAAAATGGTTCAGAACTTCCCCACCACCTGGGATGGGCAGAAAGAGAAGTCCACTCTCAGTGCTGGTCCATGACCAAGCCAACAGGTCCCTGCCTGCGTGGACAGCAGTGGCTCATCTCCACTAACCCACACCAGTGCCCCACCAGGAGCCCCTCCTGGAGCAGCTGGAGGTCCAGGCACCTGTGATACTCAGATCTGTGGTGGGTTCCTCCTCCAAATGCTGCTGGGAGAGCCAGTGCAGATGCCTTCTTGGGGAGGTTGGGTAAACAACTTAGTGCTGGTCAGCTGCAGAGGTATGAGGATTGCTCAAAGCCCGAGAGACCAAACAAAGCCCGAGTGTGTATCAACACATGAGAATGTGTTCCTTGGGGAAGGGAGGGGAGAAAGAAAAAAAAAAAAAAAGCAGAAGATGATTTATAACAGTCTAATTATGCTTGAAACAACTTGTACCCAGCTAGCTGGAGAAAAGGGAGCCTGAAGGAAACGGAGGAGAGAACAACCCGGAGGTCAACCTGACATTTGTTGTCCAGTCTATGGGAAAATATGCTCATGAAAACAGACTTTGTAGCTGTAAGAGAAGAAGAATAATTCAGGGAGAGGATGTTTTTGGTTGCTGAGAGGTTCACGTGGTGACAACACCGTGGGCTGCCTGCGACGGAGATGCTCCCTACTTCTGTGACCCGGTTCCCAGTTCCCCTGGCTGAAAACCTCAGATTTCCACACCAAAAAAATAGTAAAAAAATAAACTAAACAACAATAAAAACGATCTCAACCCCCTGCCGTGAGCTCTGGGAGAGGCTTTGCCAGCAGGAAGCAGGATGAGTCCCCATCTGTGGGAGCCCATCGCGTGAGGTCTCAGCCCGCAGAGCTGGTGGCAGCGAGTTCACCTCCAGCTGGAGGAAACCCTGAGCCAGATCGTGGCAAAACACCCTCCTGGGCTGGTCTCACTCTGCCCGTCCCAGTCAAGTTGAGAGGAAAGAAGGGTTTTTTTTGTCCAGGGTTGGGAGAGGAAAGGCTTGAGCAAGCTCTGAGCTGCAGGAGTGCTGTGGATGCCCCTGGGAGAGGCATCAGGTGGCAAGAAGCACCTCACTGCACCCAGCTGTGGTCCCACCCATCACCACTACCACCTCCAACACCCTCCCCCCAGCCAGGTGTGGAACTTATATAAAGCAGTTGCACCATGTGGATGGCAGAAACCAGGAGGTGTTGCCACGGGGCAGTGGAATCCTCCACGTAAGGGGAGACAAGGACGTGCTGGGTGGTGGAGCAGGTTGCCCAGGAATCTGCACAGCCTCCACCTTTGTGGCTTTTCAGGATGAAGCCCTGAACTACCTGATCCGACCTCAGACCTGACCCTGCTTTGAGCAGGATGTTGGTCTGGACACCTCCCAAGGTTCCCTCCCACTTGAGGGGCACCTCCTGAGGGACCTTCCCACTGTGATCACCAGTTTCTCCAGTCTGCCTCCCTCTTGAGCTGTCCCCACGGTGGCTCCACCCAGAGGTGCAAGGTTTGGAGGTGCAAAGTCCTCAGGTGCCTGTAAGGAGGGGATGGGGAGCATCTCCTGCTCCGTGATCATTGCTCTAAGGAGAAATCTAGAAGCTTGACAGCCCCAAACATCACTTGCACAAGGTACAGGCCAAACCAAATGCACAACCAGGGTCCCTGGCAGGGGGTTTTCCAACCCAATCCTGCATTAGGAGCGTGGCTGCTCTCAGTGCTGCAGGTCTAGGGAGGGTGGGTGGGAGTCACAATGGTCTGGGGGGGGTCTCACACGACCTCTTGGGCAGCTGGCACCAAAACAGCTCCTCGAGGAGCAGCCTCTGACCCTGTCCCCAGCTGCCAAGTCAGCACACACTCCAGCTGTTCCTTCCTCCTGGCCACACTTTTATCCTGCTCTCCAGGATAAAACCTCTGACAAAAGGTCAGACAAAACCCTCCTTGCTGAGAGCCCAGGCACCACCAGCAACCAAAGCAGTGACCCCACTTTTCACCATCACCCCACCAGTGTTTAGGAGCAGTGCCCTGGCAGGGTCCCCAGATACCTCTGAGTTAGTGGAACCCCCCAGAGATGCTCAGGCAACACACCCACATCCTACAGCCCCTTCCCACAGGTCTGGGAACACCACACACAGCCCGGAAGGTCCCTCTTGGCACACGTGGCCATCACGGGTTGTGCTGCTGATGGGCTCTTCACAATGCCATGGCTTTGCCCAGTGGTTGTGTCACCACCCACCACGTCAGCAGTGACCCAGCCAGGCTTTTAGCCCAGCTAGCTGGTTTTCACCTAGTTACAGCCTCGAATTCTTGACAAGTGACACCACCAAAACCAGGGTGAGACAACTCTTAGTCACACCCCAGCCAACTCCTCGGGGTCTCTTCTGATCAAAGGGATTCCATGACAGCCCCAGACGTGGTTGGGCAGCCAGAGCACAGCCCTGTGCATGCTCTCACCACGTGGCTCTTGCCCAGGTCCTGCCCCACCAGCAGCCTCAGCACAGGTTGGGAGCCAGGAGTGATCCTCCCCTAGCCCCAGGAGAGCAGTGGGCACCAGAGGGTTATTGATGTTCACCTTACACAGGGACACAGCTCCCCTCTGCCCCTGGGCACCAGCCGTGCCCAGTTTCAGCCAGTGCATCCCCGTGACCAGCTGGCATCCCAAGGGCAGCAGCCACACCAGCTACAGGGCCAGACCCACACGGGCACAAGAAGGGAACCCAGGTCCTGCACCCTCTGCCCAGGGCTTTGCCACTACACCCCGAGGAGCTGCCAACTGGATGAGCCTTTGGGGGGTGGTTGGTTGAAACACTTGGAAGTGGTTGGCATGGAAACAAGATAAATATTTCCAGTGGGTTGCCAGGGGTGTATCAGCAGGGCTGGTTATCACCCATCCCCACAGCCCTTTCAAGGTGCTCCTGAGGAAAGTCTGAAGGGGCGAAGGTTCAGAAAGAACCATCCCAGCAGCACTGGTGGGCTGTGGAGGCAAAGTGCTGGCAGCAAACCAGCAGCATAGGGAAGGGGGGAGGTCCCGGAAGACCAAAAGCAAGGGAAAAATACACCCAATTTCCCCAGGGATGGGTTGGGAACAGGGAGAAACCTCCAAACCCAAACATGAGGTTCTGTAGCCCCCAACACACCCTCCCTGACCGATGCATTGCCCCACTCCCAGCAGCAGACCCCCCTCCCACACAGATCCTGTCCACCCAAGTCTCCAGCTGGCCAGAAGCCTTTGAGGGAGGAACTCCTGAGCACAACCACAAGCACATCTACCCTCATTCCAAGTCTTTGCCTCAAGTAAACCCTGAATCTCAGCCCCAAAGCGAGTTCAGATCCCATGGTAGACACCTCTAAAGTACAAGGATGCAGCTGTAAACATCACATAACAGCCTTAAACAAGCAGCTTGTGCTGCCAGAGCAGCTCTTGGCCCCAGGTGCCCCCCAAGATGCTGCCAGAGAGGGCAGGGACAGGCACCCAGAGCTGCCCATCCCACAGGGCAGCAAAGGTTCCATGGGCTGCTCTCTCCAGCAGGAGCTTCACCTTTCCACCTCAAGTTCCCTAGGGCCCAAAAACAGGGAAACACCAGCAGCACCAACATCTCACCATCATCTACCAGCAGCACCATCATCTACCAGCAGTTGCTGCTTCAGCTGCTGCAGGAGAACCCAATTAGCAGTGGAATAAAAAGGGAAGATGGAGCAGCTTTTAAAAGGAGACAACTTTGGCTTTAGCTCATCATCAGCCACAACCCCTCCCTCCACAAACCACCTTACCTTTCCAGAGTCATCTCCAGGGGAGGCAAAATGCAGCCAGGTCCAGCTCCTCCGTGGTCTGCATCCCAGCAGAGACCTCTCATCCTACCAAGCCCCTCCTATTTAAGCTCTCTGGCTACCAAGAGGCTGGGAATTAACTGGAAACAGCTGCTTGGATCTTCCCCCTCTGCTCACCTACCAGCTGGTGCTGATCCAGTGGGTCAGGAACAAGTGGGAGTAGCTAATTCCCTCCTGTGGCAAACTATAGAGCATCCACGGTGACCTTGCTGGGTTGTAAGTGACATCCCTTGCCAGACAGGGAGAGTTTTGTGCCCACCAGCCTCTCGAAGACAACAGACCCAGCTGAGAACATCAGCTGTGCCAAGGTTTGGAACAGAGGTGGTTGTTGTTTATTCAGCTTCCCCTGTATTTTACATTGTGGTGCTGAAATGGATTCTGATCCCACAGCAACTGAATCCCAGCATGGTGAGGGGTGGATCTCTGGGGATCACCTGGTGCCACCCCCCTGCTCCACCCAGCAGGGGCACCCAGAGCAGGGCCCCCTC
>JANHGL010016723.1:0-14141 GCA_024611195.1 Ceyx melanurus
GCCTCTCCTCAGAAGGGAGATGCTCCATTCCCCTAATCATCTTGGTGGCCCTGTGTTGGACTCTCTCCAGCAAATCTATGTCTTTTCTGAACTGGGGTGTCCAAAACTGTAGATGTAGATGTAGAGAGCAAGAAGGTCTCCCTGTCATGTTCCACTTGATGAAAGTCGGGGTTGGGGATATAAAGAAGAGTGGTACGGGTTCAGTGATTCGCTTGGGTCAAATTGAAGAGACTTACACCATATGTTCATAACATTAAAAAAAAGTTCAATTTTTAATCCCTTGAACTATAAAAACTACAAAACTATAGATGATGTACTAAAAGGAGAGAGGAGAAAAAAGAGAGAGTGAAATAGTAGACAAAGTTCCTGCTCACTATCCAGGGTTCCAGCGACATCTTGCCTGGTCCATTCCTCAGGGTCTTCAGTGGTGGGCACCCACCTGACGATGGATTTGAGTCCTTTTTATTTCCTGTTTCTCATCCAGGCCAGGATGCCATTGGCCTTCTTGGCCACCTGGGCACACTGCTGGCTAATACTCAGCTGGTTGTCAACCAACAGCCCAGGTCCCTCTCTGCTGAGCAGTTCTCCAGCCACACCTCCCCAAGCCTGTAGTGCTGCCAGGTGACCAAGGTGCAGAAGTTGGCACTTGGCCTTGTTAAAATGCATACAATTTGCCTTGGCCCATTGATCTGCTCTGTCTAGATCTCGCTGTAGAGCCTCCCTACCCTCCAGCAGATCAACACTTCCACCCAGCTTGGTCATCTGCAAAATTATTGAGGGTGCCCTTCATCCCCTCATCCAGATCATTAAAAATCTTAAACAGGACTTGCCCCAGTACTGGGCCCTGGGGGAAACCACTTGTGACTGGCTGCCAACTGGATTTAACTTCATTCACCACCACTCTCAAGACCCACCCAGTTTTTTACCCACCCACACCATGAGCAGCCAGGGTCTCCAGGATAATGTTCTGGGAAACAGTGTCAAAGACTTTACTAAAGTCCAGGTAAACAACATCCACAGTCTTTCCCTCATCCACTGAGCAGGTCACCTTGTCATGGAAGGAGATCAGGTTAGTCAAGCAGGACCAGCCTTTCATACATTCATGACTGGCCCTGATCATCAGAGCAGTATGTGCTGTGCAATGGTACTCAAGTTGATCTGCTTCATCAGCTTCCCCAGCATTGAAGTCAAATTGACAGGCCTTTAGTTTCCCTGATCCTCCTTCTGGCCCTTCTGGTAGATGGGTGTCACACTGGCTAATTTCCAGTCTGCTGGGACCTCCCCAGTCAGCCACGACTGCTGAAATATAGTGGAAAGTGGCTTGGTGAGCACCTCTGCCAGCTTCCTTAGAACTCTTGGGAATTCCATCCAGTCCCATAGACTTGTGTACAGCTAAGTGGTGCAGTGGGTCATGGACCATCTCTTCCTGGACTGCGGGGGGATCATTCTGCCCCCAGTCTCTGTCCTTTAGCTCAAGGCACTGGATTCCCAGATTACAACTGGTGCTATTACTAAAGACTGAGGCAAAGGCATCATAAAGCACCTCACCCTTTTCCTCATCCTTAGTCACCACATTTCCTCCTGCATCTAATAGAGGATGGAAGCTTTCCCTGGCCCTTTTGCTGATAATGTATCTATAGAAAGGTTTCTTTTTGTCTTTTACAGCAGAAGACAGATTAATTTATTTGGATTTTCTAATTTTCTCTCTGCATAGCCTCAGTACATCTTGTCAGTGGCCTGTCCCTCCTTCCAAAGGCCATAAACATATTTTTTTTTCCCTTAGCTGTAGACAAAGCTTCCTGTTCACCCAAAAAGAAAACCACTTCAGTGTTTTCAGGCATCTTCAGGCCTTAAAGACCATCATGTGGTGAGGTCAGTAAGCACCATCTCATCTGCACCATCCCCACCTCTGTTTGTTTCAGAAGCCAACGCAGCTGAGGCAGCGGATACTCACGTGGCTGTGGTGACTAGACCGGGCAACGCAGGACTGACGGATGATGAGAAGTCGTATTACAGCCTCATCTCATCTTTCACTGAACTTTTCCTGCCTTCCTCTGCTTAAAGCAGCATATGCACAAAAGCCTGTGCTTGACTGAATCCTCCCTGTGTAGTGTTAGGTAATTTTTGTCCATAATCAGAATTTAAAGCCAAACCCACGTCGTCTCTTGGACCTGTGACTAGTGCAGGCAGGTATGGATGGAAAGCATGGTGTAAGGGTTCCTTGTGCAGTGGGACAGAGGCCTGCAGCAGCCAGGTAGAGCTGGGAACTGGGTGAGGAGCAGCACGTGTGAACTGTGCTATTCCTACCCTTTCCCAGCCACCAATTGTTTCCCTCAGACCACTCCACTTCCACTGAGATCTGCTGCTCAGGTGCTCTCTCCCTTATAGGGTTGGGACAGGGGGCGGTTAGGATGCTCAAGGGAGAATACCAAAAGTGACCTGTAATACATAGATCTGGGCTGCAACACAAAGCACAACCCCTTGCTGTAGGCAGGCTCTTCAGACCAGGAACAACTTAAATCAGAGAATCATAGAATGGTAGGGGTTGGAAGGGACCTCTGGACATCATTGAGTCCAACCCCCCTGTCAGAGCAGGGTCACCCAGGGCAGCCCACACAGGAACAGATCCAGGTGGGTTTAAAAAGTCTCCAGAGAAGGAGACTCCACAGCCTCTGTGGTAGGTTGTGGAGTCTGGGTAGCTTGTTCCAGGTTCTGTCACCCACACAGCAAAGCAGTTCCTCCTTGTGTTGAGGTGGAACCTTCTGTGCTCCAGTTTATACCCATTGTTCCTTGTTCTATTGCTGGGCACTACAGAAAAGAGACTGGCCCCTTCCATTTGACACCCACCCCTCCTCCAAAAAAAGAGGCTGCTAATTAGCACTGTTAGCCTCAGTATAGCTGCATGGCTGAATAGTCCCTGGCTTCCTTAAGCATTAACTGCAATTCTGATACTGGAAATACCTTTGATTTTGTGTTTGACATCAGAAAGCTCTGCATGGGGTAGGGGACAAAAAAAAAAAAAAAAAAAGAAATAAAACTCACTTTCTCCATAAAAGCACTTTATTTAGTGGTCATGTTTCAGTGTATAGCAGCTATCTTTTAGTTGTACTGAAATGTGCTGTTAGAAATACTCTTAAGAAATGTACTTAGTTATCATCAAAAACCTGAAGTTCAGTTTGAATTGCATATAGGAAAATGAGATAAAGACAAAAATCACAACCATCTTTTTTTTTCTTTGATAAAATTACAAAATATATATTGATAAAGTGAAAGTATTAATTGTTTAACAAAAAAAAGTCACAGTGGAATATTTACAGTAAACCACCCTTCAAACACATATCTATTTTGTGCTCCATATGCATTGAGTGCACATGCTCATGTAAGAGGATCCCCACCTGCATCTTCTCCAGGCTGTCACTTCCTGCCCTCACCCAGGAGGAGCTGCTGGAGAGCCCAGCACCCTTGGGCCACCCTGGGGAGTCCTGCACCTTACACTGTGTTACCCTTGGGCCACCCTCACCATGGCTGTGTTGATGGCATGGCTACAAGGAGGCCTTCAGCAGTCTAATGACAGCTTTCCTTTGGCTGGAGATGCTCTGGATTTGTAATGCAGCTGCCTGAGAACACATTTTTGGACCACTGAAGAGAAAAGGCTGGCTGAAAGCTTGCTACTTAACACTAGTTTTGGCAAAAGTTTCAACAGTTTCTCCTTTCAGGAGATCCCTCTGACCTTTGTGGAAGACAATGCCTTTTTCATCTCTGTCAGAAGTGCCACGGTGCAGCAGGAGTTGAGTTCCCCTTCAGAAGTCTTTTGCTACCATTTTCTGTGTATTTTCCTGCACCTCAGATAAGATGCAAACCTGACTCAAGGGTAACGGGAGCCATGGTCATGAGAAGTGACTCCCATCCCTTCCCTGCCTATCCAATACAGCAGCCTTCTCCAAACCAGGTTTTCAAACGGGGCTTTTGAGCTCCTGCTTTTTCTTTAAAAACAGACATTTGTTTGAAAATCTCCCTTCAGGGAGAAAGAAGCCCCCTGGTTTTGCTGTTCCTTTTCTGCACCTCCAGCCCTCAGGCCATGTTACCCAAACTCTGGGGCAGAACTGCATCCCTGCACCTTGGAAGCCTGCTTAAACTTGTGGCAGAGTCCACTCAGGACAACTGGCCACATGGAGGGATCTGGAGCCCAAGTCTAGTGTCAGCGTGTCTGAAGTTTTACATCTTTAAGTGCACAAGGAGCTAAACCAGATCTTGTGCCAGAACCACCTGCAACAGTTCTGTTCTTATTGCAGGATAAGCTCAGTGTCTCTAACAAAATGTTTTCTCCCCTCAGTGAACAACAACAACAACAACAAAGCTTTTAAAATATTCCAGACAATATGATGTGGAAGCACTACACAAAGAGCAGCCTTTTCTGGATCACCTTCAGAGCACACAGGTACTCCCATCTTAATTCAACATTTCACTTCCACCAGTCCCCACTGTTGTCTAAAATATGAAGCTGAGCACAGCACCCCACTGTGCTGTTCTCCTCTGTCTGGGAATGGTCCACACATTTACAAGGAAGCATCAGCTGAGTGTCTCTTCCTGATCACAGCACCGTTTCTCCCTCACCTGGCTCTACTGTTGGCTGCTTCCTAGGCAGAAGAAATACCTGCCATAAAAGCCAATCGGTTTGAGTCTGCCACTGCCCAACTCCCAAGTCCAGAAGAAATAGCTACTTTTTCTCACTGTACCAGGTTACATCAGTTAGCAGCAAAGAAAACAACCCAAGAAAAATGCAGTCTGGTGACTCGGGAAACAGTGACTCCTACTAAAGACTTCTTGGTGCCTGGGGAAGTCCTTTTCCTTCAGCTACTCCTCTGCAGAATAGGCTTCGGAGTGCCTGTCTTGGAGGGCACTCAGGGACTGGCTGTTGAATGTTTTGAACAAGAGGAGTGTAACAGAGCCACGTAGAAAAAGTCACTAAACAGCTTGTGCTCTCTCATGCCGCTGCTAAGAAGACTCCACTCTTCTTCCAGCAGCTATTTTTTGTTTGGCTTTTAATGAGACAGACACCCTTGGAGCCCTTTGGCAATATGATCTTGATTGCATGTGAAAACAAACTCATCAAAAAAAGTGTAAATGAGGTTATGTTTAACCCATGAGACCACACCTGCCTCCCCTCCCACCCTGACAGAGGCCAGGCTACACCTGATCTGTCTGGTACTCCGAGGCTTCTGATAAGCTTTCAGAAAAGCTCAGGAAGTTTTCCTGGTACTCGGAGCAGACGATCTCAAATCTATAGTGCCTGAACTCCACTGCAAATGTGCCAAAGTAGCACAGAAAGCACATGACCAGGCCCCACTGGATCCTGGAAGCATACATGTGAACACCCTGTGCCATGAGGATGAAATCTGGAAGAGAAAAGTCAAGGAGAACTAGTGGGACCAGAGACACTGTCCTGGATAAGAGAAAGGCAAAGTGGAAGACAATAAAATCCTAACAACCAAAGTTATTCAAATGACAGTCAAACATCAGGAGAGCAGTCATGTAATGCCAGAGGAAGAAGTGATGTCAGATATCCAGCAATGCCCATGGAGCACAGCAGCTCTCCTAATCAGAACAGGGCTTCCTGATCCAAATTCAGGCAACTTTCCAGAGGGCAAGACTTAAGTGCAGAAAAGTAAATTACTTGCTTGAACATCCAGCAGGCCAGTGATAACAGCCAGCAAGCTGGGGATGTGGCTGTGGGCCCCTACCTGCCAGGAGCCTCCCAGCAGGAACTGGATCAAATCTCTGTGCCACAGGCAATGGGAACACCTTTCAAGGTACACTGTGCAATAGTTCACTCCCTTGAGATAACCTGCAAAATCATTCCTTTCTGTGAAATCAGGAATCATCAGTCTATGAGGTATGGATTGTCATACTGAAAGGAAAAGGAACACCAGGCCAATAACTGGGGTAAGATGCCTGTGTGCTTGGGCCTGGCATCAGGGTCTCACTGCTGTGCCTTGGGTTACGTTGGAGTGCTCCACAAAAGCAATTCTCAGCTCCTTTAAAAGCAGAAGACCCCTTCCTGAGCTGAGCACCCCCCCTAGCCCAATGCACACCTGTAAACCTACTGGCTCTCCTATCTCTCAGGCTTTCCTCTGCACTTCCAGAACACAGGATCACACACCTTTACAGGTAAAACAAACAAGCAGCCTCTCCCATGCTTTAACTGAAAAAGTAGATCATCAGAGACTGTTCATCTCAGGCTTAGCGTAAGCAATCAAAGCTTCATGTCAGGAAACAGCATCCTGCATCTGGCTTGAAAGATTTTCTACCTTCCCTGCGGTGCAAGGGCTATGCACAAGCTGCATGGGATGGGGAGTTCGCGCCAAGCCTTTGCAGAGCTGCTGGGGTGGAGAATGGGACTCCTGCCTCAGCCTGCCCCATTCCACAGAGGGCCTGAGGACTTCAGTGCCAAGTGGCTGGCTGAGGAGGGCTGGGAACATCCAGCATGTCAGTGTAGGAGCAGCTCCACCCTGCCTTACTCCACTGCTCCAGCTCTCAGCCTGGCAGAAATCTCTGAAGACAGCAGGAAAGCAGGAGCCCAGCCCAGCTTCTCACATGCAGCTCTACCATAGGCATACCCTGACCTGCTCTGGCCAGGGGGGTTGGACTTGATCTCTAGAGGTCCCTTCCAACCTCTAGCATTCTGTGTCCAGTTCTGGAGCCCCTGTTACAGGAAAGATATGGATGTGCTGGAACATGTCCACAGAAGGGCCAGGAGCGTGATCAGAGGGCTGGAGCACCTCTCCTATAAGGACAGACTGAGAGAGCTGGGGTTATGCAGTCTGGAGAAGAGAAGGTGCCAAGGAGACCTTATTGTGGCCTTCCAGGATCTTAAGATCAAGAAAGCTGGGGAGGGACTTTTTAGGATGTCAGGTAGTGGAAGAACTAGAGGGAATGGATCGAAACTAGGGATGGGTACTCAGATGGGACATTAGGAAGAAGTTATTCACTATGAGGGTGGTGAGACTGGAACAGAACACCCAGGGAGGTGGTGGAAGCCCCATTTCTGGAAGTGTTTAAGGCCAAGCTGGATGGGGCTCTGAGCAACATGCTTGTATGGGAGGTGTCCCTGCCCATGGCAGGGGGGTTGGAACTGGATGATCTTTAAGGTCCCTTCCAACCCTGACAATTCTATGATTCTGTGATACCGTGTGGGAGCTCTGGACTTGGGGCAAAGGGAGAAGGGGAGCACCAAAAAAACTAGGCAAACTCTCATGTTACAAATTTTTCCAGTGAAGCTTGGTGACAGGTAGCACATCATCACACCAATTGCTGTTTCTCTGGACAGTGGATGAAACGAACCATATTAGACAAGTGGATAAGGAACTGTTTTAAGAACAGACCTAAGGAGGTGGTTAGGTCATTCCTTACCCTTCCTAGGCTTTGATGGCTACAGGCTGTTAGAAGGGCCAGGCAAGGAAGGAAGGGCAAAGGCATTGCCCTCTACATCAAGCAATGGACAGAGTGTGAAGAGTTGTCTCTGAAGAACAGCCATGGACAGCTTGAAAGCTTATGGGTAAGAATTTAGAGACTGAGGCAGCAAAAGGAACCTTGTGTCTATTACAGGCTGTCCAATCAAGGAGAGCCTATTGATGAAGTCTTCTTACTTCAGCTACAGAAGGCTTCGCTCTTCAGTCTCTTGTCCTGCTGAGGGACCTCAAAACACCCTGACATCTGCTGAAAAGTGGAATGGTGAGCTGTAGGCCACCCATGTGACTCCTGGAATGCACAGAGGATAAATTCTTAAGCCAGGTAATAGACAGCCATACCAGAGGGGATGAATACTGCACCTGATGGTCACCAAGACAAACAAGTTCATTGGTGACATCAAGGTTGGAGGCAGTCTGGGCTGTGGGGATCACACACTGTGGGGGTTTGCAGTCCTGAGGGAGGTGGGTCAGGCAAAGGGTAATGTCAGGACCCTGAATTTTAGGAAAGCAAACTTCCAACTCTTCAAGTAGTCATCAGGACCCCCTGGGAAATGGACCTCAGGGACAAGGGAGAAGAACAGAGCTCGCAGATCTTCAAGGATGCTTTCCGCAGAGTGTGAGAGCTCTTGAGCTCCAGGGGTAAGAAACCAGGCAAGAAAGGGATGAGACCAGCATGGCTGAGTCCTGGCAGTCAGGTGAAGTCCCTGGGGACTGGAAAAAGGGAAACATTGGGCCCACTTAAAAAAAAAAAAGGTAGAAAGGAGGATTCTGGGAACTACTGACCTGTCAGCCTCACCTCTGTGCCTGGGAAGGTCATGGAACAAATCCTCCTAGAAGCTCTGCTAAGGCATATGGAGAACAGGCAGGTGATTAAAGACAGCCAGCATGGCTTCACCAAGGGCTAGTCCTGTCTGTCCAACCTAGTGGCCTTCTGCAATGGAGTGACTACATTAGTAGACAAGGGAAAAGCTACAGCTGTCATCTACCTGGCCTTTGACAGAGTTCCTCACAACATCCTTCTCTCTAAATTGGGGATACATGGATTTGATGGGTGGACTGATTGGTGAATAAAGAACTGGTGGGATGGTCACATACAGAGGGTAGTGGTCAACAGCTTGATGTCCAGGTGGAGATCAGGGACAAGCAGTGTCCTTCAGGGGTCTATAGTGGGACTAGTGCCTTTTAATATCTTCACTAATGACATGGATAGTGGGATCAAGGCACCCTCAGCAAGTCTGCAGATGACACAAAGCTGAGCGGTGCAGCTGACACGCTTGAGGGGTGAGTTGCCACCCAGAAGGGCCTGGAGAAGTGAGCCTGTGTGAACCCCATGAGGTTCAACAAGGTCAAATACAAGGTCCTGCACCTGGGTCATAGCAACCCCCAGTATCAATACAGGTTGGGGGATAATGGGATTGAGAGCAGTCCTCTGGAGAAGGATTTAGGCATACCAGTGGGTGAAAAGCTGGGCATGAGCCAGCAATGTGTGCTCACAGACCAGAAGGCCACCTGTGTTCTGGGTTGCATCAAAATAACTGTGGCCAGCAGGTTGAGGGAGGTGATTCTGCCCTTTTGCTCTGCTCTGGTGAGACCCCACTGGGAGTACTGTGTCCAGCTCTAAGGCCCTCAGCACAAGGAGGACATGAACCTGGTGGAGTGGGTACAGAGATGGTCAGAGGGATGAAATACCTTACCCATGGAGAAGGGATGAGAGACCTGGGGTTGTCCAGCCTGGCTGAAAGCTCTGGGAAGATGTTATTGCAGCCTTTCAGTACTTAAAGGGGAAAGAAAGCTGTGGAAAGTGTTTTTAGCAGGCCCTGTTGTGACACAACAAGGGGTGATGGTTTTAATCTAAAAGAAGGCATATTTGGATTAGATATAAGAAAGACATTTTCTACCCTGAGGGAGCTGAAACACTGTAACAGGTTGCCTATAGAGGTGGTAGGTGTCCTGTCCCTGGAAACATTCAAGGTCAGGTTGGATGGGGCTCTGAGCCACCTCATCCAGTTGCACCTGTCCCTGCTCACTGCAGGGGGCTGGACTAGATGACATTTAACGCTCCCTTCCAGCCCAAAATATTCTATGATGCTATGATTTATTCCTGCCCTCTTATACCAGCATTAATGTTGATGCAGCTATGCAGACTGGATCCACCCTAACCAAAACTTCAGGGCACATGAATGCTGCTACAAACAGAAGGGCTGAAAGGCACAAAGTGGAAAAAAGCCACACGTACCTCCAGTCTGAGGGACCACAGATCCCATGTCCCAAATCCCATTGACAAAGAACCTAGTCTTACCCAAAGTCCACACAACCCAGCAGCTCTTGACTGTGATAACTGTCTTAAAAGGCAGAGCTACATTCTGCACCCTGGAGCCTTTCAACCAACACATCAAAGTCTTCTCATCTTCAGAAACCTGATTTCGCCCCTTGTTCCTTTTGCTCTTCTGAAATGTTTTAAATCTTGGTATTTTGCATCATCTGAAATGCTGCTGTGCAGGTAAGCAGCAGTGCCATCAAATCACACAGATGCTACTCAGTGTCATCACCACTTTGAATCACTAAGAAGTTGTGGAAACATTTATGAAGGAAGTGAGAGCATCTGTAAAGCAGCACATCCTGGTAAAACATGAGTGACAAAAAGCCAGCCTTAGGAACATATCATGAAAATAAAAGCTGACAAGCATTTCTAAATGCTTTAAAACCTTAGGATGGATGTGAGACAAGCCAATGCTCCCTCCTGTGGAGAGGGTTGGACATGTATGATACCTGGCTTCCCAGGGAGCAGAAGAAAAGGATACAGAGCACCATGCAGAGGGTGATACTGGCTGACAGGGCAACCCGTGGAATCCCCACTTTCCGTCCCTCATTCTTCAGGTTGATCTTGAGGGTGAGGGCAGACTGGATCCAGCATGCCAAGGTCCCAAAGCCAAAGGTCAGCGATGTGCCCACATTGTGGATCTCCTCATCATTGGTAAGCTAGGAACAATCAAAATGGTATATTTTTTGGATGCAACAGGATTATCTGCTAACTAGCTTGGAATGCTGCTGGGGTAGTGTTTGAGAAGTCCTTCCTTCCCCTGAGGAGGAAAGAGTGGCAGAAAATGTGTGATGAACCTCCATGTGCTGCTGCAGGGGAGGAGATAGAGAAATTGAGAGCAAAGTTGAACCTGGGAAGAAGGGAGGGGTGTGGGGGGGACAAGGTATTTTTAAGATCTGGCTTTATTTCTCATTATCCTACTCAGATTTGATTGGTAACACAGTTATTTGACTTTTCTTCCCAGGCTGAGTTTTGCCCTCGACCATAAATTGTTGAGTGATCCTTCCCTGTCCTTGTCTCCACCCATGAGCCTGTTGTATTTTCTGTTCCCCATCCCATCCAGGAGGAGCAAGTGACTGGATGGACTCAAACCAGGACAGGTGGGATAGAGGAGAGTGGGAATCACTGATGTGTGGGGCAGAAATGCTGTACCATTTCTCTAGCAGAGGTGTAAAGGGTGACATAACCAAGATGAGTTGACGGCTGTCACAGTCCAACAGATCTTCTGCCCAAAGCCTGAGCACAGGGGAAAACACAGTTGTTTGGGGGGTGCCTTCACAGCTCCTTGGAAAGCCTCAGCAAAACAGAGCTTAGAAATCAATCCTTCCCTGGCTCAGTGTGATGGCCAGGTCAGGAAAGAACAACCCGCTGGGGTCTTGTACAGCCCCCTGCAATGGAAGCAAATTGTGCAGCCTTTCAGGGGCAGCTTCATGGAGCAGTGCTGCCTGTAGCAGAGTGCAGCCAGAGCCCTGACATCTCACTGAACTAGCACAAGCCACAGCACAGACACATGCTACTGGTTTTACAAGTTTCTCCGAAAAGCTTGACCACCTCTTGCCTTTCCTGCCCATCCTAAAATCATTAAATGGTAAGGGAACTCTGCAGATCGAGTCCAATCCCCTTGCCAGAGCAGGGTCAGCCAGGGCAGCCCACACAGGAACAGATCCAGGTGGGTTTGGGAAGTCTCTGGAGGAGACTCCACAACCTCTCTGGCCAGCCTGTTCCAGGCTCTGTCACCCTCACAGTGAAGAAAATCCTACTTATGTTGAGGTGGAACCTTCTATGCACCAGTTCATGCCCACTGTTCCTTGTCCCATTGCTGGGCACTACAGAGACCGGGCCCCTTCCATTTGACACCCACTCTTCAGATATTTTTAGACAGTAAGATCCCCTCTCAGTATTCCCTTCCACTGGAGACTGAAACAACATGAACCCAACCTCTCTGAAGTGCAAGTACTTCGCTGTTCCTTGGGCCCCCATGTCTCAGGGGCTCAATGCCTTTGCAATACCCCAAGGCAAAAGAACAACCAGGTTCGATGAGCAAGAATCTGCACAAAGATCCCTTGAGGCTGCAAATCTACTCCAAAAGCCCAAGGCTTTTATAGAAAATAAACCAGCAGTCTGTAATTCCCCCCCTGCAGCCTCAGTCCCTGTCCAGTGATTTAACAAATTCACATCAAACAAGATGAAATCTACAAGCTAACAGTCTAATTACCGTGTCTCCACCCACCTCTCCATTCTCCTCCCTATCCTGAGGATTTTGTCCATAGTACAGGCAAAAGGGGATTGAGCTGCTTTTCCCAAGGTAGCCTGTGCTGCAAGGAACTCACAGCATCATGTCCCTCTAACACACCTAATTTTTCCAGAAACAAGATTTAATGCCACATTCAGCTTAGCAGCTGGGCAGGGAAAAGCATGGACTAAGGTCTCACTACAACATACTTTCATGGTTTGGCAAAAGATCTAAGCAGGGATACTGGTAAGTAACAAGAAGTGCATAATTGGTTCAGAATTTATAACCAGGCACAGTTCAAAGTATCCAGTTTTAAATTAAAATCATTTGCCCCAAGGAGTGAAAAGAAGAATGAGAGGTTGAAACTGCTTCCTAGTTCAGGTCTCGTGCTAGAAATAATCTTCTCATACCTAGACATGGCTGTTAATAAAACCTCAGTTTCTAGCTGGAAAACTCTTGTGAAAAGCCAAGAGTTCCAAGTTTTTGGCTTGTACTGTGAGTTAGGAAGGCCAGGTCCAAATCAATCAGATTATGTCACACCTCAGTGAAAGAAAGACTGTAAAGGATACAAAGTTCCTGCAATTGCTCCACAACCCAAACCCATGCTCACCCTTCACAAAGCAACTACCTTTTTCTGTATTGGCAGGAAAATTGGATTCAAAACACAGCACTGACCTTTCTTGGGTTTCTTCCTGCCAGTATTGGGAGTCACTTCTTGAGCATCAAAGACATCAAAGGGATGGGGAAACCCAAATGCCACTGACTGTAATACCTTGATTTTTCCCAACAGACACTTTTGTGATCACCAGGGACACCTAACTCTCCAAGGGCAAGTGTGGCACTGACAGCTTGTTTGTTTCTATAATGTTGCAGAACAGATGGAGAATTAGAGGGACTCAATCGAAGCACCCATCACATGAGGAGAAGTCATCAAGAGGCAATCCTCTCATGGCCAGTCCAGGGACAAGCAGGAGGTAGATTTAAACATACATTTTAAACAAAGGACACTGAACTGCCTGCTAAATCTGCATGGGTAGCTGTGCATTTGTTCACACAGACAACTCCCAGCTCGTTCACCCAGGAGCATCTGTGCCAAGCCCCAGGGCTCAAAAGATTCAATAGGTTCCCTGCTCTGGCTTTTGGCAGGTAAGCACAAGCAGGTGGGTGCAAATCCTGCTGGGCAGAGCTGAAAAATTATTGTGGCCTTTCACCTCAGCATGTCACTGGAACCACATAAGTGGCAGACAGAGGTGGTAGAGCAGATACAAAGAGGGCTGTGGGACAGCCAGAAATATTATCTCCTCAGTTTAGAGAACAGGTAGTTCAGAGACCTGAGTAGATCTGCTAGAAAAGCAAGAACCTCACAGTAGGGACACAGCAGCCTAAGCCTGGAAAGCAGTACCTGAAAATTGCCAAGGAGGGTCATCCCAAAAGAGGCCAAGCACAATGCCACCAGGCCACTGATGTTCAGCCAAGGGTTTAACACCTTTGGCTTCAGCTGAATGAAGCGCAGGACGGCCACAACCAGTGCTGAGAAGGAAACAGAACATGAGGTGCATCATTAGGAGGAACATGCTGCAGGAACCACCTGCCTGGGGGTTCACAGGCCCCCTTCAGCTTCTTTCCAGCCCGTGGAGAGAGGTCACTGCAGGCCAGATAGCTTAGGCCTTCTGCACAGTCCCCTCCCACTTAGTCATTGACAAGATTAAGCACAGAATCACAGGATGGTAGGTGTTGGAAGGGACCTCTGGATATCACTGAGACCCCCCTGACAGAGCAGGACAAAACTAGAGCAGATCACACAGAAATGCATTCAGACAGGTCTGGAAAGTCTCCAGAGAAGCAGACTCCACAACCAAGGTCCAAATAATACTGCATTTCTCAGCAGTAATCACACTTTAAATGATTTCACATTGAAAAGATTCACATTAAGAAAGAAGGGAAGAAGGGAAGAAAGAAAGAAAGAAGGGAAGAAGGGAAGAAAGAAAGAAGGGAAGAAGGGAAGAAAGAAAGAAGGGAAGAAGGGAAGAAAGAAAGAAGGGAAGAAAGAAAGAAAGGAAGGAAGGAAGGAAGGAAGGAAGGAAGGAAGGAAGGAAGGAAGGAAGGAAGGAAGGAAGGA
>JANHGL010016724.1:0-21370 GCA_024611195.1 Ceyx melanurus
CCTGAATAAGGAGAAGTTCAAGGAACAGTTCTTTGACTGAATTGCCATAATTCCAATTTGTTTTTATATCTGCAGCTATTAGTTCATCCAATTACATCATTGCTCTTTCAATTACTGCTTTATGTCTTTTTTTGTCAGAGTTTATGTTCTGTTTTATTAGCATCATTTAGGCTGAATTTCTGTGTAATTTATATGCAAGTATGTGACTGTATACAGTTTTGGAGTAGATATTTCCAATAGTCTTCTGTAATGTCATATTATTGTGAATTCATCTGGCATTCAGTTTTAAAACACTGACTGTAGCAAACACCTTTGGAATTCTAATGGAGGTCAAATTTGTTTCCATACACATTCCATGGTAACTTTGCTTTTATTCACTAATGCGCAGTTGTTTGCAAAATTGTACGTGGCTCATTTTTGAAGTTACTTAGAGAATTAAATGAGTAGTTTCTCAGTGCTGAAAAATGTAAACCCTTGAGAAATGAAGGGAAATGACAAAATAGTAAGGGCAGAATTTCACTGAGAAATACCTTAATTAAATCACTGATTACTTGATAGTGTTGCTGCTTCCAGCACATGGAAAGTATAAACCTAAGGTGCATTACTTGGAATAAACACCGGCAGACCCTCCCATTCACTGCCTATATGTACACTGCATCCACCTCAAAATAAGTATGTGAAGACAGGAGCTGGCACAGCTTAGAAGAGAGCTGTGATTTTCTTGACCTAAGTTCTACTAGTCACTTATGCTGAGATGAGCCCCTCCTTTGTGTGGTGGAAGTCAAAAAGGAGCATTGAAGTCCTTAAAGGATTTAGTCAGGCTGTTCATCCGTGTCTAATTCTCAGGCTGTGCCAGGCAAGTTGCATTCAACTTGAGGCAAAGCAGCTTTTTTCCAGTGGTGTTGCAATGGAAAAGGCAGCAAAGCATGCTTGTGCCAGGCTAAGCACTAAAAAGCAGGTAGAAAATTGCATCTTTGTAGAGGAATCTGGTGATTCCTAAATGTTCTTTCTCTTCTGTACATGCTTGTAAACATCAATGGGAATTGTAGTCCTGTCGTGGAACCACTGAGACTTGCTGCTGATAAGGCCAGTGAAAACATTGGTATTTTATGGCAGGTACTTGCTGGTACCCTTGTATATATCACTGCTGTTGCACAGTAGGTATATGATACTTTTTTTCCAAGCTCTTGATGCTGAACTGAGGTGCCACCAGAGCCTAGAGTAGGCTTCCACTGACCTATCTAACCTGTCCCCTTCCTTCTGTCTCTTAAACTATTTCCAGATGTATGATGTACCTTTTGTTTTTCTATTTTTCTATATTTTCAAAATGGAATAGCTGCAATCCACATCTGACTTCTGAGCACTTAATAGCTGCAGGAATGATTCTTAACCTCCTCCTCCCAAGGAAAAGGATTTCCACAGTTTGATTTAGGAATAGACAGAGATGTTCAGAGCTACTCAGAGGGTCAGGAACTCCCTGAAGTCTTAAGCATTTAATTTGCTGCATGTGTGGAGCTGAAACCTTTATAAACATCTAAACTGAATACCAAGATGACAGCTGATGCCTTTCATTTGCTAGGGTAAATGTTAAGCAATTGAGACTCTGGACACAGTTTTATTCTATATGTGTGAACAAAGGAATCATTGGTACAATTGGTCAATGTTAAGGAATGCTGTTTTCTTCTAAAAAAAAAAAAAGGCTTTATCTTGGGAATTCTTGACTCAAATGACCTCTAATTTAGATCAATAATTCTACTCACCACCTGCAGTAACAGTGCCATATTTCAAGGCACTTAGATAAGCATGGGGATTATATAGTACTTAGAAGAAACTGACCTTTTAAACAGAAGACTTTTCAGAAAGGTGTGAAATGACCTATTCATCACAGTTGGATGTCCTGAGCTGATCAAGAATACAAGATGGGGATGAATGTGGCTTGAGACATAAATGTAGCTTGAAATACCAGCTCTCAGAGGTGTGAATTGCTCCAGTCATTGCAGGAAGAATTTTCTCATCCTTTCCTGGCAGAAATGAAGAGTGAAGCACATCTGTCCTTAGTTCTTCACCCCAGCTTGCTGTCTGCTTACGTCTCAACTCCCCCTCTAGGGTACACATGAAAAAGAAGGGGAGAGCAGGTAGAAGAGGAAATTTTCCCATATCCACAGGGATCATCTGATCTTGATCAAAGGGACTGGAACACAGACCACTCTGGAGTGGTGTGCTGCTTCTGAGAGACACAGCTCTCACACAGGGGCAAGAGGAGGGAATTACAGAAAACAGTCCCAGGTATCTGGAGAGAGGGAGCATTCTTCAGTTCCGTCTTCTGTGGGGAAGTGAGTACAAAGCTGCAAGGACCATTGGGTTGCAGAATATTCACAGGGAAGAGGAATATAGGCCTATGGGGTATTTGGTACTTGCTTTGCTACTGGTGGTGGTGGTGTTGTCCCTTTCCCATCTCTGGTCCTCTTCCTGCTATGCTCTATTCTACCTGTCCCCATCATCTTCCTCCACTTCCCAGGGCTCCCTCAGCTTTTTATTTCCTCTTTCTCTTACTGCTGACATTTGCACACCTACTATGTTTGCTTTACAAAACTGGAGGTTTTGTGCCTTCTGTATCTTCCTCTTTATTTAGGTTACATTTTCCCCAAATGACGACAAAGCAGAACTCTGACAAAAGCATGTTGCTTCTGAATGCCTTCCTTCCTTGGGTGTGTGCCAAGAGTCAAGTTTAAAATGACCCTACCTGGGTGGAGGTCAGGTTCAATGGCTACTACAGAGGCCCCTGAGACTCCCAGCTCATGTGAGAACTGACAGACTACAGAGCACTTTGGTTTTTATGTTTCCAGAGGAAACCTCTGGTTTGTGAGTTAGATGTACATCCATCCAAGAGTACCAAGTTTTAATTGTTGCTCTGTTCCCCGCCTCCCACCTCCCTACCACTTACCTTTGCTTCCTCTGGAACAAAACAGCATCATGCACAGTGTGGATTATTTGGCATATGCACATATATGCATACAAATGTCAAGATGTGCATGTGTAGTGTGCATGTGAAATTTGAGGTGCATCTGTGCAAAAGCTGGTATAACGACAGTTTTAAGAGAAGCTGCTTTGAGGAAGGGAGCTTAATCTGTTGACCTCCTTCTTCAAACTGCTCCAGAAGTTGAATGTTAATCCTACCCAGCACCTTAGTAATGTAGACATGTTTTAAGATGGTGCAGCTACATGTGTACTCCAGGGTACTTGGGGAAATTAACCTCTAAATGGAACAGAGTGTATGGGGTGGTGGGAGTGCGAGGGGAAGGGAATAGCAGCCAAGCCCTCAGCCTTTAATGTGAAGCAGCTCACATAGTGAAGAACATATAGATTCATCATGATTGGTGCTCCTGCAGCTATAGCTGAATTATTGTAGACTTAAAATCAGAAGTGTTAGGGCTGGAAACAATTCAGAGTGGAACTTCTATTCCTAGCACTTAAATTTTAAAGCCCTTGTTCTTGACTCTGCACCACAGCTGCATGTGGTGTGAGCATGTATGTAAGTGTGAGGGGAACAGGAATGAGCAGGAAGGAAGCACAGGGGAACCTGATCCTCAGTTAATGAGATCGTTGCTAAATTGTTTCCACCTAATAACAGAAGAGGAGGGCATCTGAAGGGGAAAGTGCATTGTAAAATGTTTAATTTGCCTGATGAGGTGCACTGTTAAATTGTTGAGAGACACACACACCTCTGTAAATCTCCTTCCCCAACCCTGGCATTTCTGAAGTCATTGGTGATGACATTACAGGAACAAGCATCTTGTTGTTTACTGCTTCAGCAAGACAGGTGTCTGGAGATTGAAAGACAATTGACTTCAACATGGCACAGCTGGTAAGGTGAAAGTCATTTCCCCAGTCATCTGCCTCACCAACAGCATATAAGTGGTTGAGCTGTGGGGGCCTCAGCTACAAAACTGCCACAGTTGGCTTTAAAATGCTTTGGTTTAAATTTCTGATAGTTTTATGGTGACTTATATGTGTGCTATTGAGAGAGATCCAGAATGTCTCAAACATCTGATTTTTGGACTAGGTAAGTTAATGTGTATTTTTTGTATTTTTTCTCACTGTTTAATAAACCTCTAAGCATCTTCATGTGTGTGTGAAGTTCAGGATCCTTTATGGAAAGGTACTTGCTGTCTTCTTTTTCCCTGTTGAAATACCTTGCTGGCTACAATGCTGCTGAGATCTTTTCATTGATTTTTGAATGAGCTCTTTGACCTGATGCTTGTTAGCTCTTTAGTCTCTTTGAGTACTTACAAGAACAGCAACAGAATCGATATAGCTTTCCCTTATTCTCAATGTGCTTTTACTGATATATGTTTACCTAGCTGATTTGTAGTGAATTTGCACTTCCCTTGTCATAACTATAGAAGTTACAGAAGTTACAGTCCTTTTTCACTTGAGTAAAAAGTAGAAAAGTCCCCTTTACTTGAGAGAGAGGAAGGCTTAGGCAAGAGAATACACTTCTAATGTGCATAATCTAATATAAGTTATCTGAATCAAAATAATTAATCATAGAATGTTTAGAATGTTGGAAGGGACCTAGAAGATCATCTAGTCCAACACCCCTGCCAAAAATTAGTTCTGGAACACGCCCGATTTTATTCCTCAGGAGTTATAAGAAACTAATTTTACAATATGAAGATGTTTCCCCTGATGCTTCCCTGATGTTTTTGAGGATGCTTCCTCTGATTATTTCTTAAAAACAAAATCTGTTTTTAAAACAGCATACAAACCTTTATAAAGGAACATCAAGGTCCATTCACCTCTAGTGCAAATTCTACACATAAAGGTGAAGGTTTATTAATAGTTCTAGCAAACTGGTAACAATATCTGTAGTATACAGAAATTTAAAACAAATTCCAGGGTGGATTTATGCTAACTACAAATATCTGCACTGTACTTAACATAGCTGCCACTTACCATCTTTTGAAGTAGTTGATGTAACCGTCAGCAAAACATGTCAGCACAATCGTGTTAATCCTTAAGCTTTTAAGGGTCTGTTGTGCTTTGCTGAGTGATTAATCATCAACCAGGAGGTTGCTTACAGACAGAGTAAATACCATAGTACTCATTTTGACAACTCTAATTGTGTGTTTGCTGTACACTAAGGGACAATGATCCATTATTTTAATTTTACAAATACTTTTTTTTCCTGTAGCTTTTATTTTGTATGGTATCTCCCCTAGGTGCTACTGTAAGAAACTGTACAAACTATTTCATTGTGTGAACTACCATTAGAGAGATGATTAGTAGTGGAGAGAGAAAATATTGTAGCTCCTTGAAAGTAAATAGACTGTTGATAGAACAAACCAATGCGAAAACCATAATGGAAACTGGGGTTGTGCTAGAAAACACAAGAATGCTATTGTGGACTCAGCAAGAACAGAGAAGGTTTTTGTGATTGACCACATGTAAAAAGCTCTTACTAATCTTAGATGTTGCTGTTCCATCTGCATTTGGTAGGTGTCCAAATTACTCCCCTAAATTAATTGCCATTGGCTTCCTATAGAAAAGAGCAGCATTTTGCTTCAGTAGTTCTTCTAAACTTACATAGTGTGGAATTGGATTGTTTCATCTATTAGAGAAACATGGGTGCCCTTCCACATAGGATGTAGCAACGATTGAAGGCTTCCCAGGAAGCATGGAAAATGGGATATGCTCAAAGAATGTGCACAAAGTGGATTCATTCATGCTTTAGAGGTCTTTATTTCATTAAAAGACAGAGTATTTTCTAAAATAGAAACAAAGTTTACATTAATAATTAACAGGATGAGAAGCTTAGGACATTTTAATAGAACTGGGGTATGTTTCTAACTCATTAAAACCATTTCATCCAACTTGTGCAAGTCAAGCAGACTCTCTTTTGCAATTAATGATCCATTTTCCCTTTTTAAAATTAGAATTTGTTAGAAAGCAGAGGGGGATTTAGGTCTTGCTTTTTAAGAAAGAAAACTACACTTGTGGTTTGTGTAAGGAAATAAAGTGTAAGCCCTTATTCAATATTTAATTTTTGGACTTTTTGAGGCTATTTCTTATACTGTGCTGTAATATTTTTTTTTAATTCATTTACTGAGTGTATAGTTTAAATTTAGAGTTTTTCATTTAATGGTTCCTGCTAGATTTACAAATTGAGGAAGAATATAGCTAGTTGGATTTCTTCCCATGAAATAACATTTCAATTAGTTCAGCTCATGCTACACTTTCTATTCTTATGATATTTTTAAGTATGAAAGATCTTTCTTGTTTAAATGTTTCAGAATCTGATGACTCCTTTCAATGAGTGCTGTGTAATTCAATGCAGAGGAGGCTTAGACTACTGCTTAAAATGCATATAAGATGTCATGGAGAATACCACTTTTTTGGTGAAGTGAGCCTTAGTACAGGCTTGGCAGGAAAGGTGCTACCAATGGTTTTGTTCTCTATTGGGGAGAACATCCTTCTTTTATCCTTCTTTTTTTTCCCTAGGTGTTTTCTGAAAGAGCCCACATTCAAGCTTCATGCCACAGACACATAAAAAGTAAATTCTTTTGAACTTCTAAAATCCTGGTAATAATTGCAGAATGCTAACTTACAGATTTAAAATGATTCTACAAATAAATCATATAAAATTTAAATAGCATTTATGTGATCATATCTATAGCAGATGGAACCTCTTAGAGGGAGAAGAAGCTCATCTGGAAGCATATGAAGCTGTAGTGGGAATTGCATGGTTGAGCTCTTGTGGAGTCAGTGAGCATCACTGAGGTTCCATGGACAGATTAAGTTTCATTTGCATGTGTCATGCTTCAGAGTTCAGATGCTGTACAGTCTTGAGTGGCTTTTTACTAGCTTAAGATTGGAAGATAGACTGTTGTTCAGCCTTGTATGTGGTTCCATCAGTCATTTTCTTTATATGGGTATGCAAAAATTATTATTTTCCCACTGAATGAGAGCAGATGACATTGAAGATGTTATCAGTTAAAAAAATGAATATGCAAAGTAGGATATTTATAAAAAACATAAAAATATAGAAAAACGTTTTAAAACCAAATGTTAAGGGGAAAGCTATTGACTGGGCCTTGTATATTCCTGCTGATAGAGATTTTTCAGGAAATAATTTAAATCTTTTACTTTTCTTGAAAGTTTTTGTCGAAGGTCTTTGTATTTTGGAGTGCTGAGCCTGATATGAATTGATAACTGGCAACCTAAACATAAAAGCTTTGCTGTAAGGAAGTCTTATGGCATTTATTTATGTAAGAGCTATTAAAAATTATAGTTAGATGGAGGAAATAATAAAAAATTCTAAGTTTGTACAGCTGATATTTTTAATCTATGTCTTATCTTTTATCAGACTTTGAAACATTATTTCTCCCATAATGCTGTACAAAAGATATTTCAATCTACAAACCACAACTGAATCAACCAAATAGTTGCATGCTGTTGATGTCAAAATCTGAATAATGGAGCTTTATTGGCAGTGGTGATGTTCTGTTCCGTTTTTAAACGGTTTGCTTAACAATATGCTCTCAACAGCCTCTTTTTACCACAAATAAAGGAGGCTATTCTACATCAGATTTAGGTCAAGAGTTTCAATTTCAAGAGAAAATGCTTTGTGTCTCCTTTGAGGGTGATAGAATGTGGGATTTTTCATTTCTGATTGAGTTTAAAGCTTTTAGGAATTTTCTCCAACCACCAATAAATAAATTCATAAGTAAGACTAAGACAATTGTTAGGTCTATTCAAAACAAGTCTTGTTTTAAAACAAAACATCACTTGTTTTCTACAAAGTTGTGGCTTTTTTTTTTTCTGTTTGACAGAAAGGAAACAATCTAAGCAGAAACTAAAATTTCAGAAGTTCATGTTTACAAAACATGCACGTCACTATTTTGACTCGCTTGCAATAATGTTACTGAAGAATGTATGTATTGAAAATTATTTAGATTTATCATGACATCAGGAAGTAGACACAGATAATCAACACTGTCATAAAAGACTTATTTTTGAGACTATCCTTTAAATCCAAAAGTTGTTAGCCTTTTTTTTTTTTTAATCCCAAGGATATTTACAAAGAACATAACATAGCAGGGTATTCATTACTAATAGATCAAGTGGAATGATGATATAAATATTAGGAATGACAATTTCTTAGTGGTGATCTTCAGCACCATGGTTATGATGCTGAGCCCAGGAGTCCTCTTACAGATGTGCTGTCTTTTGTTAGAAATAGTAGCAGAGTTTGAGGTGCCAGAAAAAAAGCAGTAGCTGGAAAAAGCTTTTAATTTATAAAAAAGGGAGTTAGTGGGTTGTGAATTATGAACAATCTCCAGAGGGAAGTGTCTCAGTTGCTAGCAGAGAACAGCACAGTTTTGTATAAATAGCACTATTAACAGTTTTTCATGTGAATCATGTTTACATTGCCATAGTTTGAGCCCCAAACCTTAGCAATAGAAGGCTGTGAGTAACATGACTGTACAGATTATGAGAATTGTTGTCAGATGGGGAGCACTGAAGGGAAATGCAAATTACATTTTAGATTAAAATCGTGCTTTCCTCGTGGCTGTGGTTGCAGAGGAAGGAAGGTCTCTACCTCTCTAGAGTTAGCTTTTTGCCCAGGTTTCTGTAACATACCTGGTTCTAGATATGGTCAGCAGGAGAGTTCTAAATTAGGTGGACCCTGGATGTGTCCAAGAGTGGCATTGTCTTTATGGCTGACTACATCTTTACTGTGAAATAATTATGATATTCAGCTAAGTGTACAATTGAACAGAGCCATAATCTTGCATCTGTTTTCATTAGAAGCTTTATTATGCTTCATTTCTTCAGAGTTGATACTTCATTTTTACTTTGCATTTTTCAAGCCTTTAATTTTGATTTTTCTGTTTTATTATTCCTTCCATTTCTACTAGTATTATTTCTTAACTTTACCTCTGTTCAGCAAGAGGAAAGCTTCTATTTCTGATGAAGAACTGGGCAAAATTTGAGCATTTTCCTATTGATTTCGAGTGCAAAATGCATTGGGTATCAGGATTTATTCCCTCAATGCTTAGGGAGGTCATTTCTGCAGGGGGAGAAAGCCAGTAACTGTGAAGCTTGGATCCATACCTCTGTCATGTACTTAATATAAATGTAACTTGTCATCATCACCAGCTTTTTTTCTTTAGTCTAAAAGTAGCTTGAAATACTTCGCAACCAGTACCTGCATGTGTCTAAAGAGAAGTTTTCAAAGTTTGTACTGATCTAGGGGGCTTTGTGCTTTTGGGCTTTGTCACTATTAACTTTCTTTCAGAACTTTGGAAGGATGGGTTGGTTTGGTTTTGTGTTGGGTTTTTGTTTGTTTGTTTGTGGGGGTTTTTGTTTGTTTGTTTGGATTTTTGTGGGTTTTTTCAGTTTGTTGTTTGTTTCTTTTTGTATCAGTTGCTAGCAGAGAACAGCACAGTTTTGTATAAACAGCACAAATAACAGTTTTTTATATATAACATATATATTATAAATAACAATACTGTGCTAGAAGTAAAGCTGAATGTTACTGGCATTGTTCAGGATAACACTTGGGAAACTTTGAACTGGTGAGCTGCAGAATGCCGGTAGTTAAATATAAATCATCCAAGTTTCTATTCATTTGCATCAGGTCTTTAATTCACACCTAATTTCTTTTCAGTGTTGTACGTATCATGAAGTAGATTTTTCCTTTCTAACAGTATGGTAGATCTCTGTGTTAATTACCTTTGTGAAAATTAAGATACATCTCCAGATAAGTTCACTTTTGATTCAGAGTCCCAGGTTGCTGCAGAAAATGGCATCTCAGTGACTGGGTATTGCTTCAAGAGTATGTTTTCTTCATGCATGTAACTCTACCAGAGAAAAAAAAATCTCAGAGTGGGGAAATAGTGCTACTGGTTATGGAAGTGAATGTTTAGAAAGAAATAAACTGATCTTTTTGTATGTGATACAAGGACAGGGAGCTCTCTGTTCATCAGCATAGGCACAGCATATATATACTGAACCAGATGTGCTTAGGATAGTTTATACAATCATAGAGCAAATAAATATGTAATCAGTGTTATCTGACCAAAAAACGTGGCTGTTAATCCTGGCGTATGTTTTGGATGTAAGGGAGGAAAAACTCTGGTGCTTTCCATCAGCTTTTAGTCATCAGTGTCATATGTAGACTTGTACCCACATCATAACTATCTTTTTGTTAAGTCTGTACATGAAAGAAAACAAATGTAAAGCACATTAGTGTAATTAAGGACTGGAGGAACCCCATTGATCCGTACTTGAGACTGTTGATACATTTAGCTCTGCATCATTGCTGGATTGCTTCAGATGATCAGATAGAAACAGGAATCAGTTCAGCTCTGTCCTTACCCCTACTCCTTGGGTTTTGCATTTCTGAAGAACACGTGTAGTACATTTTTGTTATGCTATTCACTGCCTAGGAAGAAATCAGCGGGGTAGAGTATGGAAGCAGTGAGAGAGGGAGGAGACATGCTATACATTTTGGGGAATTGAGAAGCACAGACTTGAAGCCACATGCTTCTTATTTGCTCCTAGGTTTTCAGAAAAAGCAACGATGGAGTGGTTGCAGCTCTTTGAAGGTAGTGGAGTTCCATATGGTCCAATCAACAACATGCAGCAAGTATTCTCGGATCCTCAGGTTAGTTCTCACCAAGTCTTTTCTATACATTATTCCACGTGTTTAACAAATGCTGAGTGATGATCACTTTTCCTGCCACTCAGACCTGATTTCAGCTACTTTAAAATGGGATTTGAGAGTTATACGGCACATTGAGTTTACAGCAATAATAGGGCATAATAAGAATGAAATACAGATCCTTGAAATAATTAAATTCTTGGGAACGTGGATTTTGCCATAATGCATTAAACCATACATATTCTGTGTCTTGGATGGAGTATGTCTTTCAAAAATGGCTGGTAAAACAGAGAAAGAAATGGCAATATATTATGTAAATGCATTTTGTCAGATTAATATGCAGACCAGTACCTTTCTTGCTGTTCACAAGCAAACAAATTTGTGCATGGAGTATAGACACCCAGAATCTATACTGTTTGGGGGGTGGGGGGGAAAAAATAGGTAACTTTCTGACCAGAATCAGAATATTGAAGCATAAAAAGTCATATGCAGAAAGATAGTAACCTTTTCTGGGCCTGGTGGTTTCCCTGGATAGGAATGTTTCAGCTTCTTATGTATTTAAAATTTTAAGTCTTTCACTGAATTGCATCTATAATTAATTTTACACACTATTATTACATTTGAGTATCTGTAGAGTTGTATTATCTGCATATCCCCTGATCCCTTCCTTTCTTCTCATGTTCTAGCTTACAGTGGATTAAAAGGCCTAACACAAACCAAATTATACTGTCTTGAATAGTGTAATAGAATATTTTATATTTATGGCTATTCTGTTGTGTCATGAATCTCCTTTTAATTAATTTCTAACAATGACAGTAAGCAGAAAAATGATTGACTATCAGAGGAAAAAAGCTCCAACAAAACAAAGCAACAAACCAGCAGCTAGTTTTGTACATCCTTGTTTACTGTCAATAAGTGTCTGTCAGACTTGTGAACATGATTGTAGTCTTTGGGAAAGAACAGTCAGAACAACGGCTATCATAAGGGTATGTATTTATAATAAATATGCTTCTTATAAATATGTATATTATACTTTTAGAGGTACGTGACATTATTTGTTAGGCTACTGCAAGGAAAGTTGTTTTTCTTACATAAATACACTCGTTCTCCTTAAAATGATGTAGTACCGAGCTGTAAAGTCTGCATGGGCCAAATCTTTCACTTCATAACTTTCACAGGGATTAAGGCTGGGCTTTGAAGAACATACAGCAAGAGTATTTTACTCAGAATGTGGTTGACTTGGCTGTACTTGGCACAACACTGGAAAAATATTCTTTGCTTTTTTTTGATGCTGTGAATTTTAAGAAGTCAGGTCCACTCTGAAAGAGACAGCTTTTTAAATCTTAATATGTATTGGCATGGCCATTACCTCCCAAGCTGAAAAGAGGGTTAGCTTGCTCACCTTGCTCTTGTTACCAAAATCTTTAATAAATATAATAATCATTACTGTAAATATTATATTTATAATGTATACATTTTTTTTATATGGTTATTTCATGATATAGGCTATCCATAAAAGTTATCACAGTGCTTTAGAGTCAGATACCACTACATAGCAGGTTTTAAAAATTATTTTCCTGTAAAGAGGCATACTGATCTCTTAATTGTTTTTCTCATGGAGCTTCTCAAAAGCATTGTTCTTTGTGCAACCCTTTCTGAACTAGGTGGCACTAGATGCTGTGTTCCTGCTGCTGCTGGGAATGATGGTGTTTGTGGTGATGCTGCCTCTTACACGTTTGTTTTGTTCCTGGCACTGCCTGACTCCTGAAGCATTTTCTCATTGTTATTGCTCTGTTCAAGGGAAGAGGGGGAAAGACAAAATGCTTCAGTTTTCCCTCTTCTTTCTTGAAGTATGGAAAAGTATTGACTTCTTTTTAGGTATTGCTCTTGCAGCAAGATACTTAATTCACATCATTCAGAAAAAACCAAGCCCCCCACTGCACCTTTATGTATCTGAGACCAGCAATTTGGAGAGTACCACACTCAGCTTCTCTGAGTATGGTACTCTCCAAATAAGTGATTAGAAATCTTTCTAATTTCTAGACAGATTTTTATTTTGATGGTGAAGCTTCAGATCTTCACAATTGGCTTCATTGTCAGAGTCATTTGTCCATACCTTGGATTTAGAGGTTTAGGAACAGTAAGGCAAAGCATTTCACCTTCACATTTCTTCTGAACTGTGTGTTTTGCCTCCATACCTCTCCTAGTCTCCCTCCACTTATTCATCGTTCTGCTGCTCCATGGACAGTGTCTGGGATAAGCACACACTTGGGTATTGCTTTGTTCTGCCATAGACTGCATCTTTGGTTTCTGAAACAGCAAAAAACAGGAGTGTGCCCAGAGACTAAGACTAGGGAACAAGTCTAGCAACACCTGATTCTGTAATCTAGGTATCCTCTGTATTACGAAATCCAGTTATACCACAGAAAAAACTTAGCATCCACCAACAAGAAAATACTGCAATAGCAAAAAGAAGGTATCTCAGCAAGGTTTCTGATGTGTAAAGCTGAACCTGGTTATTAAGTATGAGAACTTTTCATTCTTCTTAGTGCTCCTATTATATTATAATGGGTTTTTTCAATTTAGATCAGAAAATGCAGTTGGTTGATTTTTTTTTTCTAGGTAAGATGCCAGCTTACATTTAATAACCTTATTTAATAGTACTGTGTAGCAACTGCAGTGTGATGTAAAATGAGTTTGTCATAACGCAGTGATCTTCATATTCATTTGCTTTCAACCATTGCAAAGCCTCTAGAAAAACATAAAATTCAGTGGTACTTCAATACAGACAAGCTCTAATTTGTCTCTCGTAGGGAATACTTAGATTTTGCTACCCTCTTCCACTTTGGGTGTTACCAGCAGATTTCAGTCAATACACTTCAGTTTCTTTTTAACTTCACTTTGTTGCCATTGTCTTCCCTTTTGATCTATGGGTTTTGTTATCCATGCTGCAACCTCCATTCATTCCTCAGAACTCTAAAGGCCAATAGTGGTTTGTATAACTAATATAATCCGAGATAAAACAACCCTTTTTTTGATCCCAGGACATTTTTCTTAATATCATTAACAGCTTCAGTCCTACTCCAAGTGAGCCGCCAAAAACCATTAAATTTTTTTTTACTAAGCTGGAGTGCCAGGTGATACTGTTTTTTCCATGAATGGAGTGAAGCGTCCACTTTTCCCACTGCTTATAATCTTTTATTCATTTGTGAAGCTACAATGAATACCACAGGCATTTGTACTGCTAAGTCAATCAGTCTGTGGATAGAAATATATGGGTGCTTGTGTATGTATGGATAAAAAGGCTGAGAGAGGAGCAGATTCGCTTGTTAAAGGAACAATTCTCTTAAAATGAGAGGGAGGAAAGAATGTGGAAGTTCTTACAAACTCTTAAAATACAGTATAGACTGCTTTAATGGAGATTTTTATAGTCAAACTTCTTCAAGCTATTTTTTAAAAATGTGTTCTTTTAACCAGGCCAAGATAGTACAAACATTAAAGGAATTCTTAAAACGTTTTAAAAACTTACTAGTGACCTCAGTATGGTCCCATTTAAGATACCCTGGGGAACATGTGTATGAAATACGATGTGGTTTGAGGTTTTCCAAACAAAACAAACTTAAAAGAGAATACCGTTTTTAATAGAAACTACTCAAACTCTCCCAAAAGATAAAACACAACAAAACCAGGTACGCACTGTACTGCAGCTAAGTATGAAAGAACAAAGATCTTTGCTAGTTAAGTGAGGGGACTGAAGGTGTTTGGGTTCTTTGTTGTTGTTTTTCTAAGACATTACCCTTCTCTTTCTTTGTAATGTACTTTATTTCACTGTTCTCATAGTGTTATTACTTTTTAATTAAATAGTTAGTGTATATAAGAAACAGTGAACCCCAGAAATATGATGGACAGTTGAATATATATCTATTTTTTTATCTGATTTTTGTACTGGATTAAATCCATTAACGTGGATGACTTTTACTGTATGAAAATAAAAATGACAGCCATGCAGTGGTACTTCCCGTTCCCCCCCCAGGCAGTTACAGTCACAGTCATACCACACAAGTTGAGTACATCAGGTGTAAGACATCACCCCGATGCATCACTTCTGAGAAATATGGGGAGGGAAATATCGGAGCTGAAATATTGCAGCTGGCCCCGATTTCAGCTCCTGCCAAACACCTGCAGACTCTAAAAGGATACCAAAACAAAACTCCACCCTGTGGCAAGAGGCCATCCCTTAACAACCCTTCCCTGACTTTGCATCACTATAAAAATTAATTTAACATTTTTTACAGAAACCTTAGTCTTCCTGTCCCAGAAGGCCATTACAGTTCCTTTAGCCATTTCTCTGAATATGCCTCAGAAAAAAACCCCAAAACTAACAAAACAAAAACAAAACCCAACCACAGTAAATTACGTATTGAAATATCTGATAGCTGGAAGTTATCTGATGTTTCAATTTTACTATTTGTGGGAACTTATGAAGGTGGTAGGGTTTTTTATTAACCTCCAGATCATCTCTTATTTTGGAAGTAATTTCTTTTGAACACATCCTGGCAAAAAGTTCCTAGCATCTGGTAAAAGCTTCTGCAGTCAGTGTTGTGAACACACAGAACAGCAAAAGATGTGAAGTGTGTTGGTTTCTTTGTTATTATTTCATTTTTCTTTTAAAATCATTGTATACATGGTGGTTGCTTTGGGCTTTTTGTTTTCCTTGTTTGTTTGCATTTGTTTGTTGGGTTTTTTTTTAAACATCACCATATTTTAATTGCCACTCTTTAATGAAATAGACTTTTGTGGCCCACTGAGGGCTACCCCAAGTTGAATGAAATTATATTCATGTCCGTAACGCTGCAGGGAGTTGGGGTTTTTTTTACGTATAGAGGTTTCTGTGGGTAAAAAGCAGTTGATGAAGGTCTGAAGTAGTATGAAGTATCTGGAAGTTATTCCTAACAGACAAGATGAAGAGAGGAATTTGCATGTGCCTGTTAAGTACTAAAACTGGTTGGAAATTTTCTGATGGAATATTTTTACATTTAAATATGCTAATTCATTGAAAGTGAAACATCCACACAGAGATATCTACAATTAAATTCTGTTTTGAAACAAAAATTCATCTCTACTCCAGCCTGTCTTGTTAAGTTGAAAATGTGCTCTGCCTAGCTTTGATTTGCTGCTTCAAGACAGCTTTTTACTTCAAATTTTTATGCAACGAAAAGAACCCACACCACCAACTGTACCCAACCCTTTAATTTTGTCAAAAGTAGCTTTTTATACTAAATTACAAATGTTTTCAAGCTTTTTGGTCTGTGGGAAGTAGATTCTGTGGAAAGCATTAAGGAATGGAACACAGTTTGAAGTAGTGAAATGGAAAATCCAATTTCTAAGGCTGTTTGTAGTGTGCGATTCCCACATACACACAACTACGCAGGCTTTACATGTGTTAGGAGAGTTCTATATCCAGATGTTGTAGGGAGGACTCAGGATGAGACATCACTTACAGTTTGGTATGAGGAATATTGTAATAGGAAGTGTCTTTTAAATTTTGGCTGTGGTGACACATGGCCCCTGGCTATGCCATGTTTCTGTGTGGCCTGTCTTCTTACCATGACTAGTAGAGTCCTTATAGTTAGAAGTCTGGCTATACAATAGGGTTCTAAATAAAAATACATGCTTTTATTAACAACAGGCTTTTGTGCACATGCTTCATATGTTCACACATTTTATATACATCTCTTTTCTAGAGAAAATAATGTTAAAGGAGGTAGCTCAACCTTTTATGACATTTTGTTTATACTTGACTGTAACTTTGCAGTTTGGCCTGAAATTTCCAGTCCTAGTTGTCTGCTGAAGTCTAATGTATGTTTGGAAACGTTTCTGATAAAATTATTCGTGTTTGATAATGTTTCCATAAATCTATTATATCTTAGCAGTGTATTCTAAACTGGGGTTTGGGTTGGTTTTGTTTTTGTTTTCTGGAAACTCTGCTGCTCCTTTTTAGGCAATTAGTAATTTTTTTGAGAGACTTGGTTGGAAAGTTGACTGCAGTGTCAGAGATGTGCTCTTTTGCTGTCTGTTTTTACGGGTGGGGAAGAGAAACTGGCTTTGAATAAAGAGGAACAGAGCGTCAGACAATGTATGCAAAACATACTCTTTCACCAGTTGCCAGTTCTTCTGATTCTTTATGAGTTTTGCAAGCCCAAAGATGTCAACTCTGCTTGAGACCTGGAGTAGAAATTGTATAATTATATTAGATAAAAATGATTAAACTTTTTCAATGCCTGAATTTTTATTTCTAAAATAAAGAACACAAACATGAGGAAATTCAGCAACAACTTTATTGACTGTAGAAGAACCTCAAATTCATGAACATTGGGGTATTTTTAAAACAGTAACATCTTTGTGCTGTACCCTCTTCCTGAAGCATACAGGGTAGTCTTGACTGTTCAGTAGAAGAACATTTAGTCTGCCTTTTAAACCAGGTTGTTGCCTGTCAAATTCTTAATTCGTTTGATTCAGAATATGAAAAGTAGTGAAAGGGGTAAGAGGTTGCAGAAGTACGGCTTCATTAAGTTGAATGCCAGACAGCAATCTCTTCTTGCAACTGCCACACAGTTCACACGTGGTTTTGTTAAGTCACTTCAGTCAAAATGTTAAAAGGTGGTTGTGAAATGTGTGAATGTGTGCACCTCATGTTTTGAGCACCTGCCTTGTGACACTGTGTGCTAAATACACAGCAAGCACAGAGTTCTCATGGTTGGAAAGAAAACTGTTTAAATTATTCTTTGGTCATTTAAAAATGTAATATTGTTAAAAATGCTGGAAAGACCTATCATAGTGGGTTTACCTTTAGGTTTCTCTGTATTTTGGCTTTTTAGCCACAAAACTGGGACTCCTCTGATAAGCAATGTTGTAAAGATGCAGTAGTTATGCTTCTGGAAAGAAGAACTTCTTAATGGGAGAGCAGCAGAGAAAGAACCCTTTTGGAAATTATGTATTTATTTATTTTGTGTGATTTGAGTCATATACCTGACAATAAGAACTTGAGCTACATCTTACCTATGAGAAATAAAACCACTTTTGAATTCTTTTACTGCACTGAATGAGGGAGGAGCTGGACAGAAAAAAAAGTCAAGCATGCACTTAAATGTACTGTATTTCTACTGTGCAAGCAAACAAAAGCTGCTTAGTAGCAGTATTTTTAAGGTTCTCTTTCAATTTGTATTAGATGTGTATATATATGAATGGTGTGTCTTTAGCAGGTGCTAGCTGTATGTGCATTCCATTGAACAAAGACTGGCATAAGAATTTGTTGGTTATGGAGAATATTACATTCTCAAAATCACCTCCTTAGAGCTCCATTCTCATAAAACACTAAATTGTTTTTAAAAGTTACATTGCAGTTGTGGCCATTCAAAGGTACATCAAGACACCTCACCTTTTGGGTCACTGCCTTCCAGAAGATCTGTCAAAAAGCCACATACAGTCTTGAAGTAAAGAGCTTATTTTTTGAAACCTCATGGTCTTCATTAGGCCTTAGTGTTAGGAGTCCATGATGCGTGACACTCACTCCTCAAACCCTTGGACTCATTTCTCTCCTTGCTGGAGTCACACACTGATTCCCAAATCTTGCAGCTCATCAAAGTGCCATCAGTTTGTTTCAATAATCTGTATTTGGTGTCTTGCACTACCAGAGTATGCTTGGGAGAAGATCATGCAATTTGAAGACATGCTGAGCTAGATGATGTGTAACTTCTTAGAAATCCCTTGCAGAGTGTGAGCCCAGCTCTCACTTGTGTTCATATAAACTGTGTAATTATGGGGTCAAAAGGGAGCTTTTAGTTAACCCAGTTGCATTCATCTGAAGTCTGATATGTGTATGGGAACAAGGGAAATACATGTATATGTCCATCTCAGTGAGTCTCACAGCCTGAAGAGTTTATATGCTGAAGGAACTGATTCTTTAGAAATGTGGTTGGGTTTTTTTTGTTGTTTAGCTTTGTTGTTTTGCTTTTTCTGCTTGTTTGTTTTCATCTGAGCATTTACTGAATTGTTGCAAAGTAATGGTCATAGGTAAAAATAGGTATTATTTGCTATTCAAAAATAGATATTCTTTGCTTTCCTCGTGATACATAAATGGTGAGATTATCTATGTCTGTTGGTTGCCAAACTTGCAAATACTATTTTTTGGTTTTAAATATTTTTATGAAGTAGATGTGGATTCCTTACTAAGCTAAATTTACAGGAGAATCGATAATAAAAATTGAGATTTCAGACTAAATTTTAGACATGTTTCAGTATATAATGTCCACAAAGGGTCACTTTTTAAATTTACTACTCTATTTTTGTTTTCAAAATTAGTTGCCACCTTGTCTTCTTGGAGTTCCTGTGAAGATAGCCTGGTTATTTTTATTTATATTAACTATTTTTTTTTTCTTTCTCAGAGACCATAAAGTCTAGATTTTTGTTATTGGTCTTGCTCACTTATATTGATTACAAATGGCTCTATTTTTAAGTAGTGTGGTGGAGCTCATAGTGTGAGTTACAGAATCATAGTATGAATGGACTTTCTCCAACAGATCCACATCACTCTTGTGTTGGGGGCTCCAGAGCTGGACACAGTGCTCCAGGTGAGGTCTCACCAGGGCAGAGTAGAGGGGCAGGATCACCTCTCTTGATCTGCAGGCCACACTTTGCTTGATGCAGCCCAAGAAGTGATTGGCCTTCTGAGATTCCATTGCACATTGGTGGCTCATGTCCAGCTTTTATGTTTTGTAGTCATAAAAATACTAATGAAATGCTGGAGAAGAAGAATTTGTCATCTTGTACTTTGGAATCTCTCAAATGGTAGTAGCTACAGATGATGGTATCTGTATTCCCAACACAGTGAAAAAGGAGAATGCAGAAACTGTGCAGGCTTCAGTTATCATTTGATCTTCAGCTGCTTTTCTTAAGTGTTCAACTTAGTTTCAAAATCTCAGCTCAAGCCATGACCCTGGCATGTCATCCTAAAATTGAGATTTCCCATTCTCTTCAGCCTGGAGTCTATCTCACTGCTGAAAAAATAAAGTGATATTTTCAGATGAGTCGCTGACATGTTCCCATTGCATTCAACTTAAACAATAACATTTTAAAAAATATACTGTTTTAGATTTATGCTTCTTACTAACAACAAGGAATATTTGAGCCATGAAAACGCTCATATGTAGGCTGAGTAGGAGTCGGTATTTGAAGATTTAGATTTCCAAGCACCACAAAAAGACATTAATTAGTCAGACAAGCTCTCTCTGTCATTGCCATTTTCCTTCTCATCTCTGACTGGTTTTATGTAGGTTTCTAGCATGATTCAAGTAGACAGTTTCTAAAGAAGTAGGAAGACTTTCCTCACTGTGCGTGGTCACCAAGGCCAGGAGTGTTACTATTGTTTTAAAGAACTTGTCCTAAACTTGAAACTGGCTACAGAGTTGGGATGTCAACACTGAGCAACCAGCCACATGTTAGAATTTTCTCCACAAAATTTCAATTGGCTACTTAGCAACCATAGCATTTCATAAATAACAATTTAAATTGAAAGTTGTGTAATTTTTGTAGTGTATGTTGTTGTTGATCTCAAGCATTCTTCAAGGCTATTTCAAAGTCCTGAAAAATTACCTGGATATATTGTTAATTAAAAAAAACAACAAACAAACCAAAAAACAACCCAGATTTTGGTCAGGTTCACTTTGGGGTGGTGCAATTGGATTTTAATTGTCTCAAATGACACCTGAAACAGATCATAACTCTCAGAAGAGGAAAATGTGTTTATATTTTTATGCACGTCTGTAATGGACTATTAAAATAAACATTTTTATAATGAAAGAGACCTCTCAATGTGAAGGTAGTGCACTGAAGATGATTAATGGTAGTATTAAATATGGAGATCCTGACTCACACATGAGAGAAGACAAAGAGAATTCACAAGTTTTGAGCCAAGTTTAGAAATGGTATGAGAAAGAAGAATAAATTGAGATGCCAAGCAGACGGTATTTACATTGTGGATTCCAGTTTAATTTCTAAGAAAAAACAAGAAGTACCAAAAAAACCCAAAAACCCTCCTAGCACTTCCTCCCTGCTGTTTTGATATGAATGTTGAAACACTGCATTCTTCATCTCTGATGAACTGTACGTATTGGCAGTCTAGTTTGACAGATGGATCTGAGAATTTCAGAAGTCAGGCTATGTCTGACAACCTTTGAGGGCCAGTTTGAGGGGTTACAATTTACACAAGCTGCCTTTTGGAGAGAAGCTTCTCTGCCAAATGTGGTCTGATGCTTGCTTGGCATGGATCAGGCAACTGAAATGCATCTTGCTCTGCTTCCCAGGTCACAATCAAAGTAGGTGTGACCAGAAACACCATTGAAGATCTGCTTAAGTGGCTCTTTCAGATACTGTATTTCTACAGGGTCACAAATGTAAGGGAGAAGTTGGGATTTCTCTAGTCCATCCTGTGGTGTTGAAGACTACTCATTTCTCTAAACTAGCTGGAGTCTCTGCTCCAGTCATCAAGATACAGGTTTTGAGGTTTAAATAAACTTTGCCATGGAAATCAACTATGTTATAGGTTTTGTATAAAATCACCTTCTTCCCTGTACCCCTGAGAAATTATAAGGTCAAAAGAAAACATTTCCTGACAGCTGAAGTGTGCACACACACACACACACA